>JBBJLR010000153.1:5174958-5186603 GCA_037577145.1 Brachypetersius gabonensis
GGCTGTCCCTGTTATTGTCTAAATTTTTGGGGTAATAAATATTAAACTAATGAAAATTATGTTTCTTCTCATACATTTTTAGTAACATCAAAGGGAACTTTTACTTATTTCATTAAAATTCAGAGCAAATAGGACAAGCACTCATGTAAATAACAAGATCCCTAACTTATTGTGAGTAGTGTATATCAATAAATGCAAATAAACAGTACAGTTATTTAGATAGCTATGTTTACATTCTATACCAGCGGAATTTTTCTGTTTGTTTCAATGTCATGAAACAAACAAAGTTAAACTAAGCTGTATCTTATGTGTCACTGTGAGTGTACCTGTTTTGTGCATCTGTGTGTCATTCATGAGATACTGTCCGTTCCTGTATATGTCCATTGCCTTCTCGAGATGAGCCAGGGTCTCATCTGTGCCCCAGAGCAGTTCCCCTGAAACAAACATTCATATCACACTCTCAGTATATCGTGCTCACACAATGAACTCAGACAGCTCGACATTCAGCTACTAACCCTGACCCACTCAGTTTACCACGAATGACAGGCAGCATAACAGTGCATGCCAAAACTATGCTAAATCATGATAGAGCGACGATTTTTTTACAAGGGAAGAGAGATAGTATCAGCACTAAAGCCCACCCACACTAACTGTGGCTTCACAGCCTGTTTTGCCAGAGATAAGCAGAATTTATACGTGATGACATACCATCACCCTGATGAAGAAACTGAAAGAGAGCATGCACAAAGAAACCCGGGTAGACTCAATAGGAACGGTTAAAAACAGGGACCAAGCCAGACAAGCAAAAGCCAAAAGAAAGGATAGTGAATATTTGCAAGAAAGCAATTGTTCTTTATATTGTGTCAAAATATAGTGAAGAATGGACCAATCGAAACGGTTTGAAATCACTTCTTAAAACAAAAACTGTTAACTCACTCAATTATTCCATTCTTGTTGTAAAGTTATTGTTCATTCATTCATTCATAGGGACTATTGTTTTTAGAGATAAAATGCTTTGTTCCAACAGTGACAATATATAAAAATGCACTTGTGTCTGAGTGTTAAGACTAATGTTAAGTCTGAGCACCCATCAGCCTTAACATTAAAACCAAGCAAATATCAATGTCTTGTTACAGTGGCACCTGTCAAGGGATGGAATATATAGGCAGTGGGAGGTATATTGAAGACGTGATGGCTAGCCAACCGCGTCAGAACATCTCCAATAGAGTATAAACACACACACACACACACACACACACACACACACACACAGTAAGCAGCAATCACACACACATATCAGTGATGTACTGTGTGTGAGAGAGCATACTGACCTGTAGAGTTCACAATCTTGTCGAGAAAAGGCCTGAGGGCAGGGGGGGCACTGTGGGGTAGCAGGTAGGTGAAGAAGAACCTGCACACAAGAATAGATCGGAAGTCTAATAAGCCTAATGGTATTTAACAAACCACGAAATTTACTTATGGGGCTTCTATTAGCATATCACTTAACTCGGTTTGGATTTTTTTAGATTGTGGTTCATTAACTTTTTGGTTACATTACAAATATTCTAAACTGGCTCAAAAATGAAATCCCTAAATGGATAATACTTTAATGCAGCAAAGAGCTGTCCTGATTAAACACAGAGGCAAACAAACTTTCCTGCTCTTCCTTTTGCATTGATTTTGCAAAAGGATGTTTGCTATCTTAGTATCTATACTGAAATCTCATATTCTAAAAGATTCTTCTTTGACAACAGTGCAGACAATATTCAGGCTTTAAGATGCTATTACTGTTTCTGGCTGGGGGAAGGGTTGTGATTTAGGTATTTGTTTTACATAATGCTTCACTGTGAAAAAGACCTGTAGGCGTTGTAAACATTCCTCTTCTCGTTGATGCCCTGACAGTGCCCACCACTGCACTGCAGGGTGAAATTCCGGGCGGGAAACTCCAGCAGGCAGTCTGCGGAGGAGGAGCACGGTGTCTCCTCCACACTGGCATCATCCAGGTCTGTCACCTTCAGTTCACCATCCACCAGCACAAACTGCCTGGGCCTGAAGTCCAGGAGGGTGAGAGAGCCCAGCGGTGAATGGGCCAGATAGTACAGCAGCCGCACCAGACTCAGACAGATCTGCAGGAACAGCATCACAGCAAAAAGACTAGGTTCAGTGAACTGGAAGTTACATTTGAGAACTGCAAGTAATGTGATCTTGGATTATCACGCAAGCGAGAAAACATATAGTAATAATATAGTCTGCTTACAAGAAAACGACTGAAATAGCATGCTAGCCAGAATGGGATTCTGGATTATTATTTTAGCATGAATGTGACTGAGATTAGCCTGCAACCAAGAATGTGATTTTGCATCATGACTGTGACTTTGCAGTAAAACAAGATTTAATGTCCTAACAAAAATATGATTCTGAATTAGCATGCTAGTTAGAATGGGATTCTGAATTAGCATTCAAGCAAGAATGGGATTATGAACTGACATGCTAGCAGAACTGGGACTTAAATTTTCACATTGCTTTGTGCACTATTGTGTTTTCAACAGGACATAATAAATTCCAGAACTTTTCGGTTAGGGACTCATCTTGAAGGGCCAAGCCACTCAGTGTGCATGTGCATCATTGTGGGCGTTTGGGAGCAACCGCCTTAGCACTACAATCACCACTTAATCTCTCAAAGCACCACTTCACTGTGGGTGCGTTGGTGTGTGTGAGTGTGCCTTGGGAATTAGTGCTTTTATTGTGTATGAGGGTGTAAGAGGTCAGTCTGGGGATAGCAGAAGGCCACTGGTGTTGAAGAAGAGACCTGGCACACAGGCCATAGCTAAATCCCCATTGCCAGTGGAGCGCTGAAAAGCAGAATGAACAAAAGCAGTGGGAAGGAGAGGGAGGAGGGAACACCTCGCCTGCCTTTTACACCACACAAAAGCTGTTTTTAATGTACTCAGGATTAGGAGCCACTGAGAAAGGTCGGGCTCTGCCCAGTGCACTGTGTGTGCACGTGTGTGTGTGTGTCTGTGTGTGTGTGTGTATGTGTGTGTCTCTTAAAAATAAATGTACAAACTTAAAAATAAGGATACCAGACAGGTACACTATTTTTTATTTCAAAGGACAGTTCTTAAAAGAACCATTTTGTAAACTTTTCAAAGAAAAGGAAAGTTAAAAGAATCTCCACATAATGTAAAAGTTCTTGGAAGTTGTGGAGCTATTTTAAACCTTTAAAAGGTTTTCCACTCTTACAAAAGTCATCCACCTTTTTGTGGATGTTATAAACTGCTATAGCTGGTGTTATGCAACAAGAATTTGTTACTATACATATCCATTTAAAAATACATTAAGTGCACATCCACAGGCAGTAAACACACATATGCATGTACGTTCACCGACACTCCACAGATGTGGAAATCACAAAGTGCAAGTTCATATAATTTGGTGAGGAACCCGTGTATACGTGTTTGTCTCGGGCTGGTGCGTGGGGGGACATGGCTGAGCGGGCCAGGCTATGAAAGCCTTCGTCAGTGAGCACAGGAAATGGCTCTGGATCTAAATGAGCCGTTTGGTAGTCAGCAGTTTCGTCGGCCTCCCCAGAGCCTATTAGTGCCTCATATGCAATTCAAATACTACTAAAGCTGCTTCGTTTTTTTCCTTCACTGTGGTGGCCCCTCTTTTGTTCAGCATGCATATGGCAGGACAGGACACCCCCGAGTAAAAAGGAAAGGAAATGTACATGATACATAAATGAGGCAGGTTCGAAAAGGCACTCAAGAAACAACACAATTCACCTGAATGGATCTGAGCGAGTTCAACATTAATCAGAATCAGAGTTACTCATCCCGGAGGGAATGTCATCACAACAGAATTCAGATAAAGGTATCAGTGATATGTAGGATGCAATACAGAGACTTTTCAATTAGAAAATGTATAGATGAGGAAGTTAAGGAATTTAAAACCACAATTGATTATATTAAGCAAATTTATACAGTGGATGGTAGCACTGTCGCCTCACAGCAAGAAGCCCCTTCCGGGCAGCGTCGGCCGAGGTGTCCTTTCTTTAAGTTTCCGTCAGGTATTCTGGTTTTGTCCCACAGTCTAAAGACATGCATGTCGGGTGGACTGTAGATGGTAAATTGCCCCTAGATGTGAGTGTACTTGTTACTGTGTCTGTCTGTGGTCAGCCCTTAGCTTGACTGTTAACCTGTCCAGGGTGTTTCCCTGCCTCTCACTCTATGACCTAGTACCCCTTCTGAAACCAGTTAAGGATAAGTGGCTCAGATAATGAATGGCTGGGTGGAAATCCAAGAACTTGCATTCAGGGCTTAGTTTATTTTCTGGTGTGATAATATGGCTGTGCCGTTTTAACTGCAGATTTAAATAACTGAATTGTAACAAATCAGCCCCCAAAAAGAGACAATTAAAGAGAACATTAAAAATAGGGCAGGAAAACATTTTAGGAGCCTGTGAGAAATGACAAAACAGCTGCTTTTTCCACAGCCACTAAACTCACAGAGAAGAATTTATTTTCTATTGATTTTCTTAAAAAGCCTCCGTTGTCCTGTTCTCAAAATGAATCCGCTGCTGCTGAGATTTCAGGAAATCGAACTACACAGTTCACTTGGCAAATAGTGAAGAATGTGGTGGTGAGGCAGCCCTAGAGGTCCTGGTCCAGGCCCTCTTTTGAGGGAAATTAGAATTGGTAATGCAAAGCCATTCTCAAACTTGAAAAGCAATCAGGGTGTTGAAGGGATGACGAGTCCATGCTGAGTCTGGTTATGAATTGCTCTGTTGAGTTGTACACTGCTGTGATGACACATAGATGAGTGCGGCATGCTCCTAAGCAAAGCACGGAAATGTGCTTCCACTGCTGGCCAGTGTGTGTCTGTTTGCGTGTGTGGTGACACACACTTAAGGCAAGACACTACATAAAGGAATGATGATCTTTCATAATTTTGCACACATTGGCATCTATAATAATTTTTCTCTGCCACTGTAATTAAAGGTTCAAATTCAACAGAAACATTTAATTCACAGTACTTAGTCAATTCAACTGTATTTCCCAGAAGTTTTAACAAAACTTTGATTTTGCCAGGGAATTGTGTCATATATTATTGAAATCTAAATCTAAACAGAATATATATGTATGAATATATATTTCCTTTTGTGTTTGGTGAATATTCTTATACCTCACTCAGAACTAATATTTTCTCATATTTCTTGATTATATAATAAAAATAAAAATACTTTCAATAAATCTGTTCAATAAAACTTTCACTCAAAGGTGTTTTTTGTGTTTTACAATGTGTAGATTTCAATGAATAATGACTCACTGCACGTCTAAATGCAGGTAGATGCTAAATGCATTTTGGGTTGCATCTGCACAGTTTAAAAAAAAAAAAGCACACTAAAAGACAGTTGAGCAGTTGAGGTCTATTGGGTCTACTGGGCTGTCTTTGGTGATTTCATGCACTGGAGTCATTTCTTAGATCCACTGCAGTCACAGGAAATGATAGGAAATAATTACCATGGGTTGCAGTGGAGATAGAGATTAGTAGAGATCAGTGAAAACAGGAAGCAGACGTCATGCCGAGAGCTGAGTGTTGCTCAGTCTACCTGAGCCCTTTACCAATTTCCTCCAGTCTGAGTAAGTTGGATAGGATCACATTTTAGCGCACTTTACTTACAACTTTATTCCGGTTCTGTTCATTCGGGACCTGGATTCCTTTACTGTTGTTCCTTTAATTTCTCCAAACTTTATTATTTTTTAACCATACTATTATTTTAGGATCCAAACAAGGAAAATATAGGAAAAGTTCACTTTCTATGTTGCTTCACTGCAGTCATTTCCTTTTGACTTAATACTTTTCTACTCCTACTCAAATGGCTCTTTATATACAGCACATTTAAACTATATTTGTGCTCTATTTTTTCTTATTAGTGGCATGTGACATATCCAAATGTATTTAATTAGATTATATTTCACATAAAAGCAAGCATATTATGAGATATAATGACCTGAACGGTTAGTAAAACAACTAGCATTTAAGACTTCATATAAAATGCGAGTCAGGGCTGCTGATATTCAGAGGGAACATGTGGAAGTCTATATCAGTGGCAGGTGTTCAGTTTGTTTGGCTACAAACACTTCAAATTACTTTACAGTTGAGCCTATTTTCAAATCCGACTATACACTCTTTAGTGGTTGTTCTTATGGGCAGTATATGAAGCTGCCTGTAGCCGCTTTCACTCTTCCTTCGGCAGCAGACAGACAGATGGAATGTGTGATATGGCCGCTGACTCACCCTGAATCTCTCCTCCCAGGGCGTCTGCAGCAACTGGATCATCTCCAGAGGGCTTCCCAGCTCCGTGATGGCTGTCACAGTGTCCTTAATGTTGTTGCTGTCTTGGTAGCAGTAGCCATACAGCTATGCAAAAGAGAGAGAGAGACAGAGAGAGAGAGAGAAACAGGGAGAGACATTAGACCGTCAATCACTCAGCTCAGCCTTGACAGATAACAGCACTGTGTAGAATTTCACTGTTTTGACTCAGATGGGATAGATTTGTGTGTCTGTGTGTGTGGGTGTGCTTGTCGCAGCCGAGGGCAGCCAAGGAAAGTGCAGTATCAGGTTAAAGATAAGAGAAAATCAACACTGTGCTTTACAGTCAGCACCTGTCCAACAGTAAAACATTTTGTGTTGTGTAAAAAACAGTACAGTGCTAGCCTCTGAGCCAAAACTAGACCTGTCAGAACAATTACATAATCACATGCTCACAATTATTTAGAGTGACTGCAATTATGAAGGCTGACCCCTGACAATTATGATCGTTTCCCATAACGGTTAGATTTTGATACTGTGTTACAAGTAGGGATGGGTATCGTTTGAATTTTTCCGATTCCGATTAATCTGCTTAACCGATTCCGGTTCTTACAGATTCCCTATTTGGATTTCACAAAGGTAAAAAACCCCAAAAAACTGAAAACTGTTTACAAACAAAACAAACTTTATTCAGAAAGATTCAAACCAAACTGTCAACTGATTTGTTAACAATAAATCAATTTGCAAATGTACATAAAATAAATAACTGAAGAAAGCAACATCTCATAAATAAAGGTGTATTTGGGCTTAATTTTATTCTAGCGTATCTCAACTAAAACAGGTCCTTGCACACAAACATCCTAGCAGATGCCCAAACAAACAAACAAAAGAAAAAATCAGTAAAGTAACTGAGAGATGTTGTTAAATGTGGTGAAATGAGATGCCTACAGGAGGGCACAGAGTAATAGAAAGAATTGAGATAAAATTGTTGATACAATATTTCCACATATTTTCATGTGATTATGGAGAGTGTAAATATGAGTATCGCTAAGTGTCAGTATCAGTGAAATCCTACTAATACCCACCCCATTAAGGACTGTGCCTTACTAGTTGCATAAAATGAACAAAGCAAATGAATTACTTGTTATTCCCAACTGTTTCTGGAGCACTGAATGGTCAGCTAAAATGTCATGATCGTGACAGGCCTATGATGAAATCTGATACGATAGCTGTGTGAATGAAGTGCGAGAGCGTTCGGAAATCTCTTAGCTCTAAATTCACAAAGACTTTCTTTCCCTCCCTACTGCCGAGGCACGCTCACTGAGTTGCTGCTGCATTTGGCGCTTTGCTTACAGAAACATTTTCTTAAGCTAATTTGAGCCAAAGAAGCTAGTTAAAATTAAACAGCATGAAATTTCATCTGAAAGGAAAACAACCTATGGCAGCATGACCTGATCATACCACCACTGGAGACTCCAGCCACCAAAGGAAAAGCCGACCGTGTACTTCAGCAGATCAGGCCCAAGGACGAGGCCATTCTTCTTCCTCGCTTTTATTTATTTCTCTTTTTTTTGTTTGCTGGGCTTCGTTAATCTGATCTGCAATCAAATACTCCATAACCTATTAGAACACAGAGTTCTTTACATTAGAATACTTGTGAAGCAGAGGCTGAAATCACTCTCCTGTGTGAGTGTGTATGTGTGTGTGTGTGTGTGTGTGTGAGAGAGAGAGAGTTTGTATGTGTTTGTCTGTCTTTATTTTAGGAGAGAATGCATATGTAAAACTATACTCTTTCACAAGGCTACATAATCCACAATATTTGGCCTGGAAACATGCTGACACCCGGCAGAATGTAAACATTAATCTATTTCAGGCGTAATTCTCCTCTAAGCGTGGATGGGTCACTCACACTTTCTAACAATGCCTGCCATCACTCACAGTTGAAACAATGGCCCGAAGGCTAAAAATGACCAATGTCAAAGCCGTGCATCTTAGCGTTGCTTGGCATTGCCAGCACGCACCCGTGCACACACGCATGAGAGGGCATTGCAGCCGCAGTTTGGGTTCGTCTGGGACATTTTTAGCATGGGGCAAAAAGTTACAGATGGTGCTGTCTGTGCCAGCCACTTAAAGGCCCTGCGCTTCCAACACCACTCAACTCCTGGCACAGAGAGAGAAATTAAAACACACTTTTTCAACCTTGACTGGATAGAGAGACAACTGACAAAAAAACCCTTGCAGGAGTCAGCATCAGTTTGGGAAACAGATGTGTTGAATCTGGCTGAATCAAATGTGTGCAGGAGGGATATAAGGGCCAGAATGTAGCATTTTAGTGATTTTCCTGCACTAATGTGATTACACTAATGAGTTAACTGCCAGGTTAAAGTGGGTTTGAGAATGGAAATCACCAAATTGTCCTGGACTCCAGCACTCCCAGAGACCAGGTGTACGTCATTTCCACATGAATTAGGAACCATCAACACAATTACTGCCAAATTTCAAAATTCAATTTATGTTGTTATCGCTGCATTTGGAAGGACTGGGAAGAAAGTGGAAGATTTAAACCACTTCAAGGGCCCTCCCCCTCCCTTTCCATGGCACTCCAGCTTCCAAAGCCCCTCCCTGTAGAGGAGGCTGTCATGCACACAAAGGCTAGCAACCACAGCAACTGAAGAGACCGGTTCAACAGCATGGACAGACCCACACTAAACTCCACACAGCTCTAATGTAACATATTCATCGTATCACTCACCTTGCACTACATTAGCTAGAAAATTGGCAAAACAGAAATGGCTAACTATGCATCAGTTCTGAACCCTTCCAGGACCTGTAGCTCCCTGTCCCTCCGAAAAGGTGTTTCAACATTTATCCTTGTTTTATCTCAGACCCTTGTTTAACTCAGGTCTAAAGGGGAGAGGGTCTGCCTGCAGGATGTTCACAAGAAATGACTGACACTCCTGGCTCAGATTGGTTGTTTTGATTTGGTCTTGGTGGATTCTATGCCGTTAGGAGCACTAGGAGGAGGCAGTTCTTATCACAGATTATCTGTCTCGTGTACTACTGTCAGGACATTGTGAAAAAATGACAAAATATTGTCTATGAGTAATCTACTGTAACTTCAGTGAAGTATATTTTAGTCACATCAAAATTATACCATATGACTTTTTGTCTATGATCATTCTTTGACATAATCTGACAATATAAATTGCCAATTGATGATCAGACCAATACAAAAATGACACTGAAAGTTAAGGTTTTTTTCCCTCCCCTGAGAATGTTACAACAGAAATGCTCTGCAGGATTATGAAGCACAGCAAGGCAAGTTTTGAAACTAATATAGAGATAATGAGAAAGCTCTGCCTGATCTCAGGCAAAGGTGGTCTTTCTCAAATGGAGTTAGAATGCAAACATCCAATCTGAGATTAGACACTCTGTAATGACCATAATCAGTATGCTTCATCCATACCGTGCGTGTGTGGATGTTTGTTTGCTTTCATACCACACAAGCAATCTCGAGTTTGTGTGTGTGTGTGTGTGTGTGGTAGACTCCTCGGCTGCAGTGAGTGTTCTGTGGGTAAGATAACGGTCCTCTGCATGACACAGCACTGTTCGTCTGCTCAGCCACATGGTGCCATTTTGTCTGACCCCGGTTCAGAGGTCATCGTGCCTGTACTAGTCAGTGAGTCTCGCTCGACCTGCGGTTTAACAGCAGCGGATTAAAACATGCAAGCAAACCACGAGCCTGGCTCTAAAAGTGCTGAGCAAAAATTTTTTCTAGAGTTTTCATTTTTTTTCATAGCCTCAACTCCGTCCTCCTCTAAACTGCCTCACTGCCAACAAATCAACAAGCTACAGCTTGGCTTCATGTGATGAGACAAATTGATTCGCATTATTTTGGACCAGAAAGTCCTGACATAAGCAAACACAGGCTTTAGTCCCAGAGACTAATCAAATCGCCACTACAACTGTTATGAAGAGGTTTGGGAGTCCTAAGACAAAAGGAATCGCAGATTTACTTCTTTTTTATGACTTACAGCACCTATAAAACGTGCCTCTTTTATGCCCTTATTTAGAGGCATCCAGAAATAAACATGTTACGAAAGTACTTAGTGAGGTAAGTGTGAAAGTGAGAAAGCAGGATTCCCAGGAAAGCAGAATTGTAGCAGGATCATAGTTCACTCCTTCCTGAGAAAAGTGGAGAAAAGAAGAAGAAAATCTCCAACGTTCAGCATGCTTCTGAGCGCACTAGAAAATTAGTAGCTTAGCTTTCTTGAGAACCGCGTTTGAAGTTTGCCACAATCTACTTATTTGTGGATTGTGTTTTGGTGGAATGGGGATAGATGATTTTGTGGAGGTAAAGTAGAGGCTTTGGTCCAATGAGGCATTAAGATGTCTTTTTCCTGCATGTGAAAAAGATAAACTCATGGTTCACAACAGGCATCAGAGGTTTTAGAGGTTAAAGTGGGTGATGCAACATAAATATCGGTGTCAGAATAAAACCTAGCATCATCAAAAAAGTTAAAAAAAGTAACATTTTTCCAAACTTTTAATGTATGTTAATGTATCAGTCAATTTTATTGGTAATTTTTTATTGGTAAAAAAATTCAAAAATGAAAAACAATAAACATGAAGGCAATAGGTTTTGTTCTGAGAGAAACGCTATCATAACACTTTAAGCTTTTTAATTATGCATGAAATGTATTATGGGGGTTTTTTTGGCCAAAAGTAAACAGTGGTACTACAAAAAAGACCAAAAGTTGAAAGGTCTTTGACTGCCAAATATAAACTGATTAAATAATTGCAAACTAGTTTGACATTCAGTCAGCTACCTGTCACTGTATTGATAATACAGCTGCTTAGGGGTGGGCGATATAACCAAAATCTTCTATCACGGTAGAAGCAATTTTCAACAATAACGATATATATCACAATATAGCAATTTGTATCTGGAAATACATAAATAAAAATTCAAACACAAAGAAACTGTTTTATATAATGCAATTTTATTTAAACTGTGAATTGCAGCATTACTTTAAGTAAAAAAACAACCATACTGTTTTTCATTTGTTTTGGACCCTGCTGCTTATACAAGCAAGAGCGAGACAGACAGGTTACGAGGGCAAAACAAACGAAGTGAGCCCAAATGCAGTAAGAGAGACATGAGGATTAATGACTGACTTTTCTGGTTTAGTAGGCTGGTTATTTTAATGCAGTAAACGGCCGCATTACTGCTCCTTTACTGCAAACCAAAGTGCAACTCTTACAGTTTCACGCACACGAGCCAACAAACACACAGCTCTTTTACACACACTTCAAACACACCATACAATA
>JBBJLR010000153.1:5212628-5222865 GCA_037577145.1 Brachypetersius gabonensis
AGGTTGCGGCGTGTCTTTTGTGGTTTGTGTGAGCCCTAAGCTGTGTCCAGGGCTGTCAGGGTCAGCAGTGATTCCCCAATACAACTCATTTTGAGAACATTTTATTCCATGGATTTGAGTTCAGTGTATATATACAGTACTCTGTAGCATAGCAGTGTACAGTACACCTCTACTGATTTGTCAGATTTCATGTTTTTGCAAGTCGGTGTTGTTATCCATCAGTGTTCTCTTACTACAGCACCCAACATGCATTACAGAAATATGCCATCCAACTACTGGGATTCGGTCCGTTGCTAATCCAATGTCTGGCCTATCCACTCATCTAAAAGCTAATATATACACCTGTGGTGCTCTAACTTCTTTATGAAATGCAAAAAATGACAGCAGAGAGCAGCATAGATGGTTTGGAATAGAGAAAGAGATATGTGTAATGTATTACATCGTCACCCTGCACTTGAGAGACCAATGCCCATTCAGACAGGAATGTCTCTGACATCACTTTCCCCATCATTCTTATGTCTCTGAATAAAAGCATCTGAATAAGCAGGCAGCTAGTGGCCTGGTGGTTAGGGAGTTGCACCTGCAATCGGAAGGGCATGGGTTTAAATGCCAGGACTACCAGTGGCACCACTGAGTTACCCTTGAGCAAGGTACCGTCCCCACACACTGCTCGCTGCTTCACTTAGTGAATGGGTTAAATGCAGACAAAGAATTTCACTCAGAACCCACTGTGTGCTGTGCCATAGTGAGTTCACAAGTGACAAAAAGGGTACAGATAAGTAAGTGTAGGTTTTTCACCATTTCCCAAAAAAGTGCCCAATTTGGCAAAAACTGTGTGGTGGTAATTGAAAAGCATGTTTATTAGCATCTTTTCCAGTAGTCAAAAACTTTGTTACCAGCCCTTCAAAACAGAAAATTACACGATAGCTTGATTTGACTCATAAATCTCAAGAGTCAAATCTTGATTTCGTTAAGATTAGAAAAAAATCAGTCAGACAAAACAAAGCACTCCATACAGAAAATGCAGCGTACAACCAAAACGACTATAGTCAATAGTTTGTACAGCACGTATGCTAGCTGATGTCATAGCCAACCATCAGATGTTTTAGTCCATTTCTTTAAAAATGTGGTCAGTAATTTCTAAAACTAGCAAGATTATACTACGCTTCACTCTTTCCATCAGACTGTAGTGAAAGACTCTGATGTCATTTCAAGCCTGACATTACTGTGAACTGTGAAAAAACGACACTGCCCTAATGACTATGCTAATGGCTGTAGCAAACTGACCAGCATACAAAGTTGGAGGCAAAACACTTCATTTACCATATTAACACCAGAAATGAGTTCATCCAAAGAATCTGAAGTAAGTTGGGTAGCTAAGTTGAAAACCATCACAGTCAGCTTTTGAGCGGGGTCTTTCTGCATTTCTTTGCCAATTACATTAGCAAGCCAGACTTAGCAAAACAAAGCCTCCTCACCAAATTTCCACCTCAAAGCATGTGCAGTCAGGCCACTGCTTTCAGTCTGCAAGGACTGTTCACTTAGCATTGTGACAAAGAATCTTTTCTTAAGCTTTTGTGTATTATTTGGTTAGCATGTCACCACACATCCTTCAGTGAGTTTGGCCATACTGCACTTCATAAAATATATCTATTAGATGTCAAGTAAGCCCTGAAGTCACATGAATATTTCAACCTCATGTAATTATGGTTCAGTCTTTCACTCAGTCGAATTAATTTTCTGACGTTTACATTGATAAGTTGTGTTTAAAAACTTTTCAATGAAAGGGAAAGAAGAACCAGCATAGTTCTTTCCCCTAAATATATATATATTTTAAAAGGAATTACTTGTGAGTGACATATCATTATTAGGTGGGCACAGCGTGGGAAACCATAATGAGATGCTTCCCTGATATCAATTTCAGGTTCAGGGAGGCCTAATGGTAAGGTGCAGTACTGTCGGGTCATAGAACAGGACTGCTGGGGATACAGAGCCGCAGTCAGCGGGACACTGTGAGAGAGAGGGACAGCGCTGGGAAGGAAAGAAGGAATTGGAGTTAAGTGGCTAGGTGATAGCATGCTGAGAAAGTGTGTGGGGGGCCCTCTGCATGCAGGCCAGATTCAGGGTCACTCCAGATCAATACACACAGCTACCCAATACTCCCTTCTCTCTTTCATTACCCTAATACACCCCCTACCTCCCTCTCGTTCTCCATCTCTCTCTCCCTCTATCTCATTCTGTTTCTCTCTCTCTGGCTCTCTTTCTGATTTGTTCTGTCACTCTTTTTCTTTTTATCTCTTCCTTTATTTCTCACTTCATCTTTCTCACGCTTTGTCTCTTTCTCCTCGTTATCTCTCTATTTCCTCCTCCTTTTCTCCATTTTTGTCTATTCTCTCTTGAAATGATCTTGATATTACATGTATGTTTTGTCTCCTTCTCTATTTTTCTACTCTCTTTTTTTGTCTTAGTCTTCCTAATCTCTCCCTACTCTATTTTATCTTTCTTTCTTTTGGTGACCTTTTCTCTTACCCCATTCTCTTTGTCTGTTTCTATCTCTCTCTTTCCCTCTATACTTTCCCTCTACACCCCCAGTCCCCCCCACCCCCCCCCCATCACCACTACCCCCCTTGTTCAGCTTGTGGTCCTGCAGGGTCCAGACACTGGAGTCTTTAATTACAGTCATTAAAAGTTCAAGGCATTATCAAGCGCTCTGCAGCTTTACAACTTCATAAACACTCGCCGCTGTGGTATCCACCTGTGGCTCAGGCTCAAGTCATACCAGTCATCTCTTTGGACGAGAGAACACGAGAGGGTCTAAAAGGAACCTAGGGGCTCTTCTTAGGACATTTAGCCCTAAATTAAAACACATTCTGCTCTTCTGTCTTTTCCTATGGTGCATTTGATTTTGCAAGTGTCTCTAAAGGCTATTCTGGCTCGCCTCACGGGCTCCGACAGTTTAATACAGTTTTAACTGTCTGTAGAAGAAGCGCATCTGACAGTTTTATTCTCGCTAACTGTCTCGTCCAGGTACACTTGTGTAATAGCTACATTTCCAAGTACCCCTCAAAGGCAGTAACTTAGCTGCTAGATTATTGTTAACAGCCTTCCCTCTCCTGATCATGCACTTAGCTTAGCTTACACAGACCACCCTGTAAAATTAGGTTTTTAGGAAAAGGAAGAATATTGCAAAAGAAAATGAGCGAGTGTAAATGTGTAAAAGCAAGGATATAAGAGTGCAAATGTGGATGCATATAAGCCTCTCTTCGCTGTGTGGGCATGGGTGCATTAGCAGTGATCAGTAATCAGTGCTTAAGTGTTTAGGCTCAGCTTGTGGGCCTCTAGTTAAACTCCGGAGGGAGCGGTATGTCTGATTACTTCTGCAGGGAGGCCACGAGCGCACAGCAGCCCAGATCAAGCAGGCCAGAGACACCAGCTCCGTCAACACTCGCCAACATCTGGAAACACCACCCTCCAGATGTGCCTCCTCCTCTGCCTTCCCCACACCTCCTGTGAAGGAGGAGCTAATGAGCTCAATCCTGACCTCCACAAAAATATCTGTGTCAAGGTATATTTGTACTCTAACACAGCTTGCACTGCAGCTGTAGGAGGTATTCAGAGTTAATTATCTGATTCAGGTGTGTCTGAAGGTGGGCTAGAGCTAAAATGTGGACTGATTGGGGGTCCCTGATCATGGGTCTTAATGCTAAGAACTATGAGCAATGTAATAATGGATGTGCACATGCTAAATTGAAAATCTCTCTCCAGCCATCAGGTTGGTAATCCTGGTTTGAACAAAATTTGGTTTTTGAGACTTCCTGAGTGTGACTTGGAGAGTGAGTTGATCAAATGTAACAGAATATATCTAACTAGCTAGCTTTTAAAGCACATTGGGTTCTAATGATGCTGGAAATTACTTTAAACTCTAAGAAAGCACTGACAGGTTCATATATACAGTGAGTGAAAAAACACACCAAATGCTTGGTACATAATTTCTGGGATAAATCTGCCCCAAAAGTCGCTTGCTGAATTTAAGTCTTCGTGTTTTGATGTAAATAAAATTATATCAACATATCATTCAAAGTTATTTACAATTGTCAACAAACTATGAGAAAATTATTTCAGTGAAGTTTGACGGTTTGTTTAAGAAGTGGTTCGAAGTGTTTTTTCCTTGGCACGAACACAAGCCCTCAGCCTTGGCCGTCACTGATCAATTGCCTTGTCGACAACACTATGTTTCAGCTCAGCCTAGACAGAGATGAGGCACTCCTTCAGTGCAACAGTGTTGCGTACGCGGTGCTGTCCAGCTGGAAGACAGAGGTCTCCCGACATGTGTCTGATTGCTGGCAAAATATTCTGCATCAGCTGGACATCCCGGTAGTATGCACAGTTGTCTTTCACCCCGAATTCAACAAAGAACAGCTCTGTGCAGCCAGGTTTGGAGACTGATACCAAAACTGAGTGGCTGAAGGTAGGGTGGGCTTATCGTCTGCGATAGCTTGTATCCATTGCAACCAAACTTTTAAATAAGTAAAAATTTACAGTGTTTTGACACAAATTTATTCAGTACCAAATTTTATTAATATCCACTGACTTTTGTAAAAAATGTGATGAAAAACATATCACTGCAACTAAATAATAAATGATTTGCGGTGCTTACTGAATAGCAAGCTGACAGCAATAATGAATTTTGTGAATATTCCTCTGAGAATGCTTTATATTAAATGTTGGAACATTGCTGTGAGGATTTGATTGTATTGTGCATTTGTGAGGTCAGGTACTGATATTGGAATGATTAGTGCTGGCTCATAAATGCCACTTCACCTCTTCCCAAAATGTTTGGATGGAGCTCCATCACTCCAGAGGACAGAGTTCCACTTCTCCATAGCACACTGTTAGGGGGATAGAAAGCTGAATAGGAATCTTGACTTGATTGCAGCTTGTGCATAGCGATGTTAGTATTTGATTCGCAGTTCTCAGTGCAGTGACAAGAGAGAGGAAAAGACAAAACATGTCAGATTTGGAACTTCGGAGCACTTCTGTTGACCATACCTCCGAAGTCTATTAAACAAGATGATATGGAAGATTAGACAACTCTAAACAAGTGAGAATTCCTGCATTGCAAAATAATGCCCTGGTCTTTTACACTTCTGCAGCCTATGTACTTCCTGAATGTGACACTTTTATCTTGGCCTAAACATTTTGTTCTGAGCTAATGTATTGAGGGGGAAAATGAAACCTACAGGGTCCTTGAGGAAAAGGAGGGGGGGTGAACCACCTCACTGCAAAGTAGTAAAACCACCTTCCTCTTTTTGCAGCCCTGTAATTAAAGCCAAATGAGAATTTTGTGGATCCCCATTAGCTTTTTATTTCGGCCAACAAACAGTGACGGGGTTCTCCCTCTGTTGCGCTTTTAGCACAAGCTGCGGTAACCCTACCAGTCCTGGAGCTCCACTCTCTCCCTGTTAAAAACACTAAAGCACAAGGTCACCATTCCTCTGAAAACTCTGCAGCACAGATAAAGTTCTCTGACATTTAATCTATAGAAAACAAACTCACTCTAGCTCATTTTTGACAAATGGACTTTACATATACACTGAAGGAAATGAACCATTTTTGCAATGTAATAATGACACAATTGTGATAAATACATTCTTGACATACTGGATGAAAATGGCAAAATTACTTACAAAGCTATATTAATGTAACATGTGATGCTCAGGTAAACATTACCTATTAGGATTCAAACTCTTCTCACTACCATAGTATCATTATGGTGGGGTGCATGGTCCTGGCTCTGCGCCATGAGGCTGTATCAGTGGTGTGTTGTAATTTATTGGCCAGGGGGCTGGAGGTGGGCTGAGGCCCGGCAGCAGGGCTTGCTAATGTAATGCACATTTGTATGAAAAGGGACTGAAGCAGAACATAATTTACAGGATTTCGAGGGCGCAAATCACATCTGTCCCCGATAATGGCCCCCCAAAAGGCCCCCGACAACCATTAGGGTTGTGGTAATCCACACCAAGGCTGGTCTTAAATCTAAAATTCACTTCTATAGTTGAGTTCAGGCTTCAAGAAAAAGTACAGCTCCAGAGCAGAGGCTAGCTTTCATTCTGATTGTCCAGAATCTTCAGTTCATTCCCTACGTTTATGCAAAGTCCACTGTGTAAGTGTGTTAACCCGTTGGACTTACTGCTAATGAAAAAAGTGTGACGTAATCTGCCATAAATGATTTCTTACCCATGGCTCACTTACTGTAAATAAGCATAGAAATTCTGTCAGCAATGTAGATTTTAACCTTCCATTAATATTGTCATGTGTGGAGATTTGTTTTGTTAAAATTTGCATCCTTTACATTTTTACCACAGTGATTTTAGCTCTTTTTAAATCCACTGTACCACTACAGTGTGTGCACTGTTTCCTGTGCCAGAAAAATAATTTCAGATAATTATTTGATTCAGTGATTATCACATTTCCGAGAGTCTGGATTCCTGAGCTGAGCTTGGTAGGTCAGGAATGGGAGTCCTTACTTCACAGTGATATCCAGGTACCTTGCAAGCACCGCTGGCATGGCATACTTGATTTGTGCACTGTGGAGACACAACATCATGAGGGGCTTCCACCCTCACACGCAGCAACAGGCAACATAGAGAGAATGAGGCCATGCATTTAAGAGCCTTTGGAACAGCATGGAACTTCAGTCTGCCGCAGCCTGACACGCACATACTTCTAAGAATAAAACTTTTATTAATGAATGTCGTTTGAATGATAAACACTGAGGAAAGTATCAAATTAGATGAGGATGTGTGAGGCAGAGACATCGAAGAACGTAGGCCCGTGAATTCAGCCCTGTTTAACCACTGCTGCATTCACTGTGTACAGTAATTTGGGTAAACAGAATTACAGCCCACTTAGGCCATCAGGCATATGTTATATTTTAATACTATTGTTTTCCTGTTTACAGATGTCCTGTGTTAAAATGCATTACGACCCCAATGGAAAACGAATCTGAATAGTCATAAAAGATCTCCGAAGCATCCTGAACGTCCCCTCATATTGGGTCACAGGTTAACCCTAATTGGAATGAGTGCAATAGAGTGCAATAGTTAACATGTTTCAATGGACGTGTCTTTGCAAAGAGTGTGTCTGTATATGTGTGACTTGGCCCTCTATAAACACACTGTCTTGGTTCAGTGCAGTTTGTTCAAGCTGTTTCTACACCACACTGCCAAGAACTGTAATAAATACAGCCGTATTAAACACGGAGCCGGGGAACACACTCTGAAGCCTGGGGCTGCTCTGGGAGACACAAGTAAGAACTGCCAAGACTCAGAGAGAGAACTAGAGAAAAAAAGCAGGACACAATGAAAAGTTTGCCATTGAAAGAACAGAGATATAAAATAAAAGCTGTTTTAAAAACACGTTTTTCATATGTGTCTGTTGCATATTGAGGTATCACTGACAGTTGGGAGTGTATGTGAATGTGCTTTGATTGTGATATTAATATCATGTTTGATATTTACTAAGGAGAAGTAGTTAGTCTGAAACTGGCTTGATGTCAATAGTGAAGACGTTTGTTGTTTAGTGGGCAGTTATTATGGACTGTGTGTGTGTTTATGTGTGTGCACATATGAGTATGTTGACCCTATTCTGTCCTGGGTGCCACTCCCTGTTCTCAGTAGCCACTTTTCCTCTGTGGTGTGGACAGGTCAGACTGTGTAATTTATCCACCACTGCACTGTAAAAACAGTCTTATTACCTAGCTGAATGTTTGCTCTACAGGACTGAGTGAGCATAAGGGGAAAGTGCTCTAATTTATAGGCTAATTAGGTTAATTAGCAAAACTTTTTGACAGTACCTTAAATATCACACACACTCTCATGTGCACACAACCAAAGACAATAACCAGATAACAGCAAACTATTTTCCTTGTATAATTTTTTTTAAAACTCGTGCACATATGCTGTCTTTTGTAGCCATATCTAGCCTCTCAAGTAATCTATGGTCTTTCTGGATGGAAATAATGGCCTCACACACTCCCCACATAACAGATTCAACAGTAAGTGTTTTTCTCTAGGAGGGTTGAGCTGTGCAATGATTTTGGGTTAGCAACAAAGATTTGGTAGCTGCCTTTAAGTGTCTCAGACATCCAAGTCACTAACTCTTGCCTACAAAAAAATTTCTGGGTCGGCATTTATCAACCTTAACCCTGTCATTCAGGCTTACATTCCTACTCGCTCCCTTCGCTCCTCCAAGTAACATCATCTGGCTCTGCCATCCCTACACACAGGGAGCCAAAAGTCGACCAGAGCAGCCGACACTCTCCTGAAGACTCATCTGTTCAGAGAGCATCTCCTCTCCTGATATCTCTTTTATTCATCCCGCAAGTGGGAAATTTGCTATGTCACGGCAGAAAGTGGACAGTACAAAGTTAAGAGCAGCAAAAAAACGATAGAATAGAATAATATACTGTATACTATATATATCAACTGAACAGTATAAAATGTACACTATACTATCTAGAAATATAAAATATGGACATCTGTATAGTAAAATGTACATACATGTACATGTAAACTATATGTGGACTTAGGCAGTTGTTTGTATATACACAATGAGTATATGTATATATTAGGGCATTAACACAAAAGGCATGAGGCACGAGTCAACGCCCCCTAAGAGAAGTCGACTAGTTGTGTGTTTTTTTTCCTCTCTCGCTGCCCTGACTTGTGTATGCAATGCAATCTCTGCCTCTGATTGGCTTACACTTACATGCGTAAGTTTAGCCAAATAAGGGGCGGTACCATTGGTGCAAGGGGAATCTAAACATGAGACCACAACAAGACCAGCAGAGAAGACAAACACACATCACATGTGTGGAGAGACTTCACTCTAGACACACAAACAGCACGGAGACCAGCACAACCCGCAAGTCGGTGTTAAAGTACAATAACATTATCATCTGAAACGCACCACTAGCTAACGTGGCTTATACTAGCACTGCAGGGAGTCGTCCTGTTGTGGCCTAAAGTGTTCCCACTCTCAGTTCTACACTTAAATTTACCAGAACATTTTGGTATCAGCCTTTGTTTAGTTTAGTTTAATTGTCATGTTGACTGTTAATGTTACAGAGAATTTTAATAAAAGTTGCTGTTTTCCTCCGATGCATGTGTGATGACATCATCAAACGACTAGTGGACTCGACTTTGAGTTTGCTGACCGACTAGACGACTTGAAAAAAATCTGGAGTCGTTAATGCCGTAGTATATATATATATATACATATAAGTAAATATAAGAGCACTTTAGATACACACACATATACACACACAGACGGGTGCACAAGCATGCACAGGAGTGACAGGCATTAAGGCAGAATGTGGCCTCTGACATGACTAATACACATAAACATGTATGACTGTTAGTGAGCAATAGTTTCCTCCACCATTTACTGTAAGTCCGATGGTCACTCTTACCTCACTCAAGCCCATTCGGAATGCCCCTGAAACCAAAGCAAAATGAGCAACATGCATTTTTTTTCGACTGTGATATACTTTTATTTAGAAAGCAACAGGCAGCCACTGCTATAAGTACCATATGCTTATACTAAGGTGACAGTAGTCGTGGGGATTACGAGTGTGCATTCTTAAGTTGAATCATCGTTTCCCATATAAATAGGCAAAATTATATTATGTGGGCTATAAATTTTGAAGCCGACGGAGGTCGCTGAATGAAAGCGTTTTCTATGAGACGCAGCAAAGCGACTGCTGTTTCCAACATCCTCTCTCAGAGTCAGGTTACAATGGCCCTCTGTGGCCTTCCTCTGATACAGCACGCATTCATATTTCATAAAGACACACGGCCGAACTGGGCAGTAAATCTGAGCAGGCTAACAAGCAGCGGAGTGAAGGAGGGAATGACCGAGGCCCCAAAGAAAAGAGTTACGAAGAGAGAGGCTAGGTCAAATGAAATAAATATGTTAAAAAGGAACAGCATGCACAGCAGTGTGAGGACATACATGCCTAATTAGGATCTTGCGTTCAGTCTTTACTGTTATGAAACACAGCTCCACAGTGTTAAATATTGTGTGTGTTATATCTAGTTATAAACTAGTGTTGAACTGTGTGAAATAGACGTTAATTCCTCTGGGGAAACAATACCAAATGTCTGTGTATGTGTGTGTGTGTGTGTGTGTGTGTGTGTGTGTGTGTGTGTGTGTGTGTGTGTGTGTGTGTGTGTGT
>JBBJLR010000153.1:5244783-5272097 GCA_037577145.1 Brachypetersius gabonensis
GCCCCCACTGATAGTGTGGTACTGCAATGCAGAGGGGCGTTTAATTTTCAAATTAATCGCGCAATCAATTTATTTTATAGCGTTATATAAAATAAATTAACGCAAATAGTTAACATGATATTTTTAACAACCCTAATATTTATAGATTGTTATATGTGTTTACTCTGTGTCTTTTGTACCCAGTAAAATCTGGGGCGTCTCACCTCACTGTATATGTGTGTATAGCTGAGATGACAACAGTTCGTGTTGACTTTGACTTTGACTTTACTGAAAGAAAAGCTCTATGCTGCATGGACACCAGGTAGAAAACACAGTCTCGTAAAACAGCACAGATAAACATAAAGTAGTGCTTGTTTTCCTGTCTCCACGTAGTTAAATGAAATATTTTTTTTGAATAAGGCTTCAAACATCAAAAATCTAATCTGACTGCAATGTCCATCCCTAATATTACATACAAAAGGGAAGTACTAACTAAATGGTAAGAACTAATCATTACTGCCTAATCTATTTGAAGATAAATAAAAGTATAATCGCTTGAAAATACTGGGAGCAATACAAGCTTACCTGAGTATATATAACTGAGTAGCAACTAGTTTATACATACTGCATTTTGGGACAAGGTGTTTCCAGCTTAAACATCTACTGTAGGATAGGTAGAAGAGTGACACTGAGCTCCAGGGTCTTCAGCAGGTGCAGCAGAACTCTATGAACCTCAGTTTGCCACAAGATGTCAGTAGAATTCATCATGCTCACTGCTCGCCTATTTTAACTTTCTCCACACTTCAGGTCTGGATCTCTTGTATCTGCTTGGCTTCTAGAGAATGCAGTTTTTTGCAGAATAAAGAATATGTAAGAACTTAAGCCTGAAGGGGTCATTAGGGCTGCAGTGGACATTTTTTGCCTTGTGCTTGGATTTGAAAGACAATTTGATACGGCCATTTCAAAAGCTTGCACTCATATTTTTAAACCCGATCGGTTTCAAGCTCTGCCTGTTTCTGATGGAACTTGTTTTTACTCACTACTCCACCTGGGCAAGTGAAAGCTCATCAGGACCACACATGCACCTCCAAGCTATGGGCTTCTGCCAAAGCTTTTTGTTTGGTTGCTGGGCCGAATGCATTGCGTGCAATATATCCAGGAGCACTATGTCCCTCTAAACGGATAGGACAGTAAGTCAGTAAAATCCTATTCCTCCCTCTAATCTCGTCACATGTGACCACAGCACGCTAATTATAGGGGTGATGCAAATCAATTTTGTTCCCACACAAAACCAACATTTGGTAGCAGCAAAGCAACTCACAAATTAACTTTACTTACCCTTGTAATAACCGAGGCATCATGCTGAGTGGAGGTCCGGACACACACCTTCAAAGACGATATTCAATTTAACCTGTCAAATGTTTGCCTCACCTGTCATTACGTTTTTTTCGTCTTGCTGATGATTCCCTACATTAACATGGCAGCACTTCTTAGGAAAAAAATTCCTGCTGAATGGAGGAGTGTGACTGCAGATCAGCTTCATAAGCAGCCTTGAGCTAAGGGGTCACATTCAAACGAGCTAAATGTTCTTAAGGAAAAGTACATCTGGTTGGCCTTGGTGCCAAGTCATGGTATTTGCTATCATGACAGCTGCCAAGCCCCATCTAAAGTGAAATTACAGAGTGTAAGAAAGGGATACACAGAAAAATGGCACAGTGTAATAGACGTTTTCAACAGAAGTAACAAGGTAAGAGTCTTTTCAGTACACATATATACAAAATATGAAAACATAATCATGCTGGTTCCATCATAGCAAAAAAGGCTGATGGAATGTGTATGTAAACAAGCTAGCATCTAATGAGCTTCTGAAAGTAGCTGACTTCCATATAGAATATAGAGGATATTTAGGCATGATATAGCAGAGAATATACAGAGCTCACTCCCATTCCATATTGCCAGGTGACTCTATGTAATATCTAAACTACACATTGTTTTTGGATAAATTGCACTTAGAAACTGCCAACTGTAATATATTATAACTATTCAAACCTTTAGAGCCTGCAATAAAAAAGAACATTTTCTCAGCAAACATGCTCTGAAAAGGGATAGAAACATTTACCGTCCTGGGATGTTATGCATCGCTGCCACTGGCAGCATCGGAAATTACGTTTTACCTGCCACTGGCAGTACCGGAAGTTGCTGTTATCTGCCAGTGGCATATGCCGATTGAAAGTGGAATATGCCACTTGAATATGACAATTTTATAATACAGAACTATTTTGCCTATATATGACAATATAAAATCAGCATATGTCACTGGCATTTCGCAATTCAAAGTGGATATGGACCTATTTGTGGTGCTCCTTTACTCGTTTAAGTTACTTACTTTAGATTTGTGTTTTAGAACATTTCAGGTTTATATTTTTTAAATTTAAAATTTTACTTACATTTATACTTATATTTACTTGTATTCATTTCTTTTTTTTATTTGTGTTTCAGAAAATTTCCAGATTTTTACATTTAAAATGTGCTTATTGTTTATAAGCAGAAAGGAGCAGTTCAGGATACATTTCACTGTGTGTTGTACTTGTATGACTATGCATGTGACAAATAAAGAATCTTGAATCTTGAATCTATTTTGGTTAAATATGACGATATTTTGAGAATATGGCACTGGCATATGCTGATTTTAAAGTGAAATATGCCACTGGAATATGACGATTTTATAATACGGATCTATTTTCTAAGAATGTACCAGTGGCATATGCTGATTTTAAGTGGAATATACCAGTGGCACATGAATTGGAGTGGAATATACTACTGGAATACGCTGATTTTATAACACAAAGCTATTTTGGCTACATTGGACGATATAATAAGAATATGCCAGTGGTATATGTCAACTTAGAGTGAAATATCCCACAGGAATACAATGATTTTATAATGCAGACCTATTTTCTAAGAATATGCCACTGGAATTTGATGATTTTATAATACGGAACTATTTTGGCAACATATGCTGATTTAGAGTGGTTGCTAAATTCTAGGTGCTTGATCTATTGTTATTATGTTGTAACCAGAAAAATATGCTCAAGATAATATGTTTTATTTTACTTTTTTTTATTTTACTTTAAATAAACACTTAAACAAAATATCACACAGGAACAACCACTTTTCCACTATAAAAAATAGAAATAAAAATTTAAATTTAAAGGTTAGTAGCGAGGTATACACAAATGAGATGGCAATATAAAAAATATTATAAATAACAAAAACAGTAAGGATGTAATGTAACGTAATGTAATGTAACAATTAGGGCTCTTAAAAATATTGCGTTAACTATTTTTTGCGTTAATTTATTTTCTATAACGCTTTAAAATAAATTGAGCGACCAGCATGCCAGAAGAAGAAGCCACTTCTGCTGCTCAGTCAAGCTAGCGATGGAAGATAAACACACGCTGTTAAATGGACAATTTTGCTTAAAGTTACTACCAGAGGGGGATTTGGACAAGACAAGGGTAATATATGTGCTTTGCAAAAAAGAATTCAATTACCACCGAAGCACTGCATCACTATCATATAACCTCAACGCGAAGGCAGCGACAGCGGAGGGAGGGGGTCTCCGACAGTTGCAGGAGTTTGGAGCGAGAGGCGGGACTCTTGTTAGGCTTTGTCCTTTATTTTAAGTTATTTAAAGCTATGTTTTTGTCTTAAGACAGAGATTCTCTCAGGTTTGAAGGTGTTGTGCATTTTCTTTTCAAAAGTAAGTTTTGTTTTTATCTCAGTTTTTAAAAGTGTGACAGAGTTGGGAAAAAACAAATAAACAAAGCCTTCTTTGTAAAATTGATGACTTGGTGTGTTTATTATATATTATATATTGGGTTGACTTAGAATCGCGATTAATTTTTTCCAGATTTGCGATTAACTAGTTAATTTTAATTAATCGCTTTACAGCCCTAGTAACAATACAACATACAACACTTGAATTATAATGACACAGACAAAAAGGCAATAAAAAAAAATATGTCAATTGCTCATTAAGACAGGATCCTTTTTATTTATATTTAATCTTAATGCCCTTAATGTCTTTTCGGCAGCATAAAGAGAGACTCCCTCCTTCTTCATGACTATAACTTCCTTAAAAAGTAAGTAATACCAATATTAGAATATATTAACATTAGAGTAATTTTAGGTACTTTTAATAGCATTGCATAACACTTTATACATTTTCCCAAAGCAGCTTTAGAGCAGTCCAGTCCAGAACACCCAGGCCAACAGTGGCAAAAAAATCCTTTTTATGTTAGAAACCTTGAGACAAACCAAGACTAGGGAAGAGGAGCCTTTTTTGCTCAAACCAGCACTGGGTTGATGAAAATGTGTCACATACAAAAATATAATATACAGCTGTGGAAGAAATTAAGTCAAAGGGATAAACTGTCATTATTAACACAACATGGCACAACAACAAAATGTGGCTTCTGCATTTATACTATATGTGTACACATGTGGCATAGCAGCATTCAATTATAAATCCAGCGCTTAGGAAGCTGTGTGCAAGGACAATACCATGCTCAGGATACATCATTAGAACCTTGCTAGTTGTAAGATTCAAACTAGCAACCTTTCGGACTCAAGCTTTTTTTTAATATATGGATATTGTGAATATGAAGAGTAAAACATCGAAAAGGAAGTCCAGGCTACTAAGTCCTTCGTCATTTGTAGGGTGCTTATGATTTTTTCAGTAAGTCGCATGGTCTACCCCAACGGTCGCACATTATGGTCTAAATAACCCAAACCCCACACTGAACTTGTCCCTTATTTTGTTATTTTGCTTGGCCACCCCCCACCAAATTACAAGTACTTTTAAAAAACGTTTGGCCCGCCTCGTTTACTTATATAAATAACTAATTGGCTAAATTTCCAGATCTTTTCATTAAAATTTTTTTTATTGTTTATAATGTTTGTACAGTCAGTAAGAAGCGGTTCAGGATACATTTCACTGCGTGCTGTACTTGTATGACTATGCATGTGACGAATAAAGAATCTTGAATCTCTTGAATTTGAAGCATAAACAGATAGTTAGAGTAAAGAGCTGAGGTTTATAAAAAAAGGACTTAATTACTGTCAAACTTGCAATAAATAAAGATGCATTTACCTGCCATGGCAAAAGGAATTTCTAATTTTCTTGATTATATTTAGTTTTCAGCAGATTGAAAGCAGTACTTTTCACAGCAGCTAGCTATCAATTTCAGATAACAGCCTACTACTATTTATTGAAATTCCTTCTTACGTACAGCCACGTCATGGTGGCGCACTGGGTAGCGCTGTTGCCTCCCACCTCCAAAGTTAGAGGTTTGATTCCAGGGTCTGTGTGTGCAGAGTTAGTATGTTCTCCTTGTGGCAGTGCCGGTTTTGTCAGGGGTATTGGAGGCATTTTAGGTGAATTGGAGCCTTGGAACTGGTAGCAGGTGTGAGCACATTGCACACCAACTTAAACTCATATAATTCTCATATATCGGAATTTATTAGCAGATGCTTTTATCAAACACTATTTACAAAAAGTTAACTGTGGGGGATCAGGAATATCTTCATATGTAGGCAGAATTGTTCCTCATTATAAAATCACTGCATTACAGTGGCAAATGCTACTTTTTAAATCACCATATGCCAATAGCATATTCCAGTTTGTATCGGTATATGCCAGTGGAAATTTTTTTTTTGGTCAAAACTGAAAACCGAAAATGAGCAAACACCTGGCCAAAAAACGAAATTGAACCACTAAAAGAAATTGTAATATTGCCGTTATGGCTGGGACTGTGTGTACTTACCTCAGTAAAGTCAAGCATTGCAATTGCATAAATTAACATTTATGGTTGAAAAAATAAATCTGTTACAAAACTATAAAAATATTTATTAAACATTCAAAGAATGCACAATATAAAATACAATTTGAAATAAAGTATTTTACTTGGCCCAACTCATGAACAGCCTAAAAGCAACGTAGCTGAAATATTATACAATTAAATATCTTCTCCCATAAAACAAGTGAATTCAATTTAGAATTTTAATATTTTGAACGAGGTGCATAAACGAAGTGAATTCAGAACAAGTGCTTTAAAAACTGTTGAAAGATATAACAACATTCTCTGTAGGTCTATAACAAAATAGTGTATTAAACCAAAGACTGGCAGCCCATATCTTAACTGTTTTCATTGGAAACTTTCTTGCCTTTTCAAAAACGTCCACCACAGATGGAGTATGTGTGCTTGAAGGGTCTCTTCTGTGCTTCATACTCTGTATGGTGATCGGGATGTTTTGATTTTATATGATAAATTAATTCCGACGTTGAGAAAGTCATTGTGGATGCACCCCCTCTAGAAATTTTGGCATTGCACGCTTTACAAACGACTTTCCATGTGTCTTCCAATGCGCAAACATGGCAGACATGTTGACTCTAATCCAACCTGGTGAGTGCAGGTTGCCGTTGTTGCTTGCGTCATCACTGTTTCGGTCGCCTTAAAACAAAATTTCGGTGGCCGAATATTTGGTGTATCCCTATTAAAAATGCCCCAAATAAGCTCCCAACACGCAATTTTATTTTAACTCAGCTTAATACATTACCCTTAAAGAAAATGTAAAGGTAAACCCATATTTGTACGGTACAGTTTACAGTGAACTCCTGCAGTGCTAGAATGTAAATACCGATGGGGGAATGCTGGATTGCATCTGCTACTGGGCAGCATGGAGAAATTAATATTTGGTATTTCACCATCCCAAGACACGCTTTCTCTCGACAGTACCAAAAAATGCTACATTTACGTTAATATTTATGTTCTAAAATTAGCAAATTATATTTTTCTTCATTTAGCAATAAAATTCAGTCTGTTAAATTCCTACACAAGCACCTTGATCTGCTTTATGATTAGTGGTCACCTGAAGCAAATCTTATTTAATGAGGAAAAGTATAAAAAAAATCACTGCTGTAATCCACAATCTCCTCTTACAATATGACCAGCTGGATGGCAAATCACTACTAGAAGTACTTATTGACATTGTGTTTGAGTGAACAAGAGATTTGTTTGCTTTGAATTATTCAAGTTCTGTAAACACTGCATCATTTCTCATATTTTGATGTACTAAATTATTCTTTGTAGAACAATACTTTTATTTGGAATTTGGAATTATTTGTAACCCAAATTATGGTGTATGTCGAAACACACTCTAGCCTAAGTCACTTGTTTATCCCAAGACAGTTATAAAATCATATGTATATATTCAGTTAATAATTCCAATTAGAAAATCTTCTTTGAAAAAAAAATAAAATGCTATATGTGACTCCTTGAATGAGAAGTTACTGTGTACGCCTATGTTCACCTCACAGTAGAAACATCTAAATAGTACTATCGCACATGAACTCGCATGTGACACTCTGCTGGCAAAGCCCTCTGAGAATCACAGCCAACAGAAACCAAATAATGAGAGTTAGTGCAAAGCGGTTTTAGTTCACTGGAGTGCAGAGACTAACACTGTTTACTGTGTCTGCTACAACTGATCTTGCTCGAGGGAATCATTTCCAATTTAAATACCTTGTTACAGGCTTGAAATGTGCAGGTTTGCATGTAATTTCATTGAATTTTAAAAATCAAAGACAAGATTTAGATAAAAACACCAGTCAGCCTTTAGTTTACATTAGTACCAACCGCTTGAATGTAAAAGCTTCTATCTGACCTCTGGAGAGTCTGGAGGGAAGTGTGGCAGTAGACCATATTAGGTGAGTCAGAGAGAAATCTGTCTCAATCAAAAGATATGCTTAATCCTACATTAATCACACAGGAGAGGGTAGAACACCACTGCAGTTGGCAGAAATTTTCTAAAATATTGGTAGTCAAAGCAACTTTTAGGTGAATCATGATCTAAAAACCAGTTATATTAGTGAGAATATGTTAATAAGATACAATCCTAAGTCTTGCAATATGCAAAACCTAATGAAACCTGATAGTAAACCTGCTTGTAAGGCTGAACAGGACCAGGTGTAAGTCAGAGTTTTGCGACCAAATAATACTTTTTACCTTCCAAACAGACTTTTTGCCAGAAATGCCAAGCACACAACGATAAAAGTATTTGATGAAAGACTAGAGAAAATGTCTTAAACTGAATAGACTGAATAGCTAGAGTAAGGTGCATAATTAAGTGTTAATAAGAAAAAAAATAATGTTTTTATGAATTTGAAGTATTTTCTTTTAAGCAAGTAGTGGCCAGTCCAAGCAAGTAGTGGCCAGAAACCAATTGAAAAAAGCAATACTCATAAGTGGTCTGAAAAACCTTCTCCCAATTTGCTTTAAGCTGATTGCCCATGACCGATTACCTACAAAGGTGCCCAGTATTACAAAGACATTATCCTTCTGAAGAACGTTTCAGTTCTTTAGTCATGCAACCCCTCTTTTACCTGTGGTTCACATCTGACCAACAAGATGGAGGATGCGATGGTGTGAGGTTCATCAGGGTAACCCTCCTCCCAGAACACAGTTCCATTGGAGGAAGCTGGAGCTAAAGCAACTAACCAATTACACAGTAAGATAAAGGATTACAGTCCAGGGCTCATCTGCTGGAAATGAGATCAAGGCTGATTAGAGAGGTTTAGAATGACGTAGAGCAACTTGCTGCTTCAAACACTTGACTCCTCAACCGGCCACCTCCTTTTGCAAGAAAGGGGACCATCGGGAATAGCTGCTTTGCCGCCCCACCTTGACAGATTTAGGTGAATTTATGTGAAATTTGGTTCTTTTTGGAGGCAGAAGCCTCAGTTTTCCAACAATATGGACTTTCCTGAGTTCTGGGTGGTCAGAATGGGTGTAAAGAGGGGAATCCTTGGCAAAACACCTTCTGAAGCTCCCTTCTGGATTGGATTACAAAACTAAACTTGTGGACTAAACATTTATATTAATCCATTTCTAAAACTATACTGATCGCAGGGCGAACACAACGTAATCTGTGGACTTGCACTGAATATACCTCACAAATCAAAAAAGATACCATGGCTTTGTGGTTGGTAAAATTTGACTTGGCCAGGCGGGTCAAGCTTGCCCAGGGACTGTGGCTCCTGTACTGGCTCTCTGTCATGGGTGGGATCCTCATCTTTAGCATGGGGCTTTTCTTCAAGATTGAGCTTCGCAAGAGGAGTGAGATGATGGACAACAACGAGAGCCATTTTGTGCCCAACCTGCTCATTCTGGTCGGCTTGGCGGCTTGTGGCATCAATGCTTTCGGTGGCAAGGTGTGCCATGACTCTCTCGACACTGCCAAGTTCGCCAAGTGGAAGCCCATGGTGAAGAACTACCTATGCGGATGCTTCGTCTTCTGCATCATCCTCTTCATCATGGCTCTGCTGTGCTTCCTGGTCCAGGTTTCTCTACACTTTGCTCTGGCTGAAGGTCTGAAAAATGGGATGAAGTACTACAAGGACACAGACACGCCAGGACGATGCTTCATGAAGAGGACCCTGGACATGACTCAGATCGAGTTCCGCTGCTGTGGCAACAACAACTTCAGGGACTGGTTTGAGATCCAGTGGATCAGCAACCGCTACCTCGATTTCAGCAACGATGAGGTCAAAGAGTGAGTAAAATGTTTTTTTTAGTCTTTGAACAAAAGTAGAAGAAATTCGTTTTTGTAATTAAAAAAATGTTCTGCTTTCAATGTTGAAAAAAAAACCAGGGAATGTCTGTTGCATGGGTGAGTGAGTAAATGTCAAACAACCACTTGAAAGCATCATGAATATATACTGGCTTTTCAGCAGAGATATGTTTAGGTATAGGTGGCAAAAAACGATAACAATATTGTTTGGGACACATGCTTTGATATATTGGAACTAATAAATATGCTATCAAAACATTTTTATTATTACACATGCTAAACACAGAACTCGTTTAGCAGCATGGAAGACCATCCTCTTCTGTGCTCATACAAATTAAATTCACAAAGAGAATTCTCAGACTGCCACTCTGCTCTCCAATAAACTTCTTTAATGAAAAAGTGCAGTATAAGCACTATTTTCCAACAACAACAAAAAATATTATATAACAATGTAAAGATGATAAGGAATGAACATTGTTCACAATTGCCAGTGAAAGTCAGTTAAGCATGGGTACTAAATAATTGGTCAGTGGAGTTCCCATGAAGAGAATGGGCATGTAAGTAGGACCACATAAGAAGATAATCTGCCAGGATCTCATTCCCATGTTCTTGAAGCCTGCTGTCCACCACAATCATAAAACACAGCTTTGATTAGTTAATCATACTGCAGCTTCTCCAATGAAATTGGTCCACAAATAAATGATTTCACACAGTATTTCCAACAAGTACGCTGTGTGTATTTTATGTGACTAGTCTCTGTTTTACAGACTTCACTGACAATGGAATGCACTTCGTGTTAGCGTGTTAGCTTAACTCTTCTAACTTTTCTTTGCAAGAGGTGAAATTGACAGATCCATGCTGCTGCTTTCACTCAAGTTAAAATCTCCATTGCAGTTTCATAAGTAATTGTGTGGTCTTTGTTTGAGAAACCTATAACTACCAAACACCAGTGCTTGCGCCACATGCAGGTTCCTTGAACTAAACAAATGAATGTATGAATTAGTAGTGCAATACAATAAAGATCCATTAGATAATGGCAAATTCAGCTCAGTGCAGTTTGCAGTTATTCCTTTGTATGCTTGATTCATTTGGTTTGATTCTGGCTCTTATATTTTCACAGTCGTATCACAAGCAACGTGGAAGGGAAATTTCTGATGGACAGCGTTCCCTTCAGCTGCTGCAACCCTGGTTCCCCACGGCCTTGCATTCAGCACCACCTGAATAACAACTCGGCTCACTATGACTACGATCATCACACAGAGGAACTGAACATCTGGACAAGAGGCTGCCGTGAGGCCCTGGTGTCCTACTATGGAGGGATGATGAACAGCATTGGAGCTCTTGTGCTGCTAGTCATGGTCTTGGAGGTGAGTGATGAATATAATATAAAATTCACATATAAATTAATAAGACCTTATATAATATTTAATCAGGTATACAAGAATAGCAAATTATATAATACAGAATAAAACAGTTATATATAATAATATATAAATGATGATTAATGAATTCTATAATAATAATGCATATTATTATACATCATGATAATAATGAACAGAACCTGGTTAGTTGGCAGCATGGAAAGGCGTTTCTGCAGCACTACAGTAAGTGAAACTATAGATGAAAGTAGAGCAAATTTACACGTCACTGTTAGTGGTTGCATAAGTGTCAGTGTGACACCGAATGTGAGGATAAGAGCATCTCAGAGTGTTTAAGCTTCATTAGAGTCATGGGCAGTCTTCCTGGAATAAAGTTCTCAGTAGGTGGCAGAGCAGATTGAAGGTCGGCATTTGAGCTGTTGAACTGGGTCAAAAAACATTAACAAGAAACTTACCGGACTTTAAGGACGTGTAAAGCTTCTAGGCATATCTGGAACTGGACAAACTCTTGGGAGAACTAGTGACCACAGGCTGCATATTATTTCTCTTTTGAAAGTAAATATGTGAAAGCTTTAGACTTCCATGACACCAGGACCGGATATTGACCAAACCATCTTTTTTTATCAACAGGCTGCAGATATGGTGGGTCTGAAGTACCTGACAACCTCTTTGGAGACACTGACAAATCCAGAGAATCCAGAGAGTGAGAGTGAGGGCTGGCTCCTGGAAAAGAGTGTGAAAGAGACCATGTCTGGCATCATGGAGAAGATCAAGACCTTCGGCAAAGGCAACCAGGTGGAGGGGGAGGGGGCAGATGCTGCTGCAACAAGCTGAGAGGGTCACGCCCCTAGTTGGGACTGAGGCCGCTCCTACCAGAAGGAGAGGAAAAGCATAATTGAGAGAGAACAAAAGGTGTTTTTCTCTCTGTGGAAAACACATGCACAAATTCAAATCTCAAACACATATTTACACAAGCACACGTGTGCATACTGTACAATCAAACGTGAACAAGAAAATGGGTCCTTTAAAGAACCCTTGAATGGGTTGAGCACAAATTGACAAATTAAATGTGCATGTCCACAAATATATGTAAATATAAAGTATCTATAAAATATAATAAGTTTATTTGAAAAGATGTAACAGTCGTTGTCTTGGGAAAAAATACAGTGAGAAATTAGGAAAGCTTGAGTGTTTAAACAGTCTTACCCCTTGCCCCCAACCAAGTTTCAAACCAACCAGGTCCAGCGAGGATCACTCACATTGTGAGTAAGACTGACCGTTGCTTACAATCCTGGTTGAGCGGATGTTTAACCCGACAGCCTCACACACTTTTAACTGCAGTGATTTTTTAATAAAAAGTTCACCCTAAAACATCAGAACATCGGGACAGTTCAGATCAGCTTATTCTCAAGAAAGATGAATGTCCATGGATGACACTCATATGGCAGCTTTCAAAAGGCAGCTGAGAAAAACATGACCATTGATTGGTGTCCTGGTTCCTCACAAACCCTCCAACATTAGATGGAGCCACACTGCTGTTCGGCCAAAGCTAACTCACTGTCTGTTCCTACTCAGCCAGGCCTATGATGAACTGAAGGACAGGACAGAAATCATGTGGTGTACAGGCTGCTTCAGATCAAACGCAGCAAGGTTGAGTTTCACCGATGTGTGATCCTCTCGGGTTAAATATCTGCGTCAGGTGTGGAAAAATGGTGAAAAGGCTCCTTGTAACCAGTCTCTGAGGCCTGTGTGCAGTCTGTATGAGTGAAGTGGGAAGTATTTTTGTACAGTTTTGAAAGTTGACCAGAGTAAGAAACAGCCTGTTTGAGGACGTAGCTTATGGTCAGTTTTTTAACACTTAAACTTCAGAAGACCTTATCCGTTGTGTTTGTTTTCTTTTGTGTGACTTACCTTTGTAATTTTGCCAGGAACCTCTTTCCTTACACTTGAACTTTTGACTTTATGGTACTACTGGGATGAACATGTAGACACTTCAGTGTGTAAGATAAAGATGTTTAAACAGATGCTGGAGAGATCTGGTTCGTTCTTCTTTACTTCATCATGCTTAATGAAATGCCATCGGTTAGATGTTTTTTATGAATGGTCGTCTAAAAGAAATGGCTTTTTATGCTGCATCAACTGTCATTTGCCGAGTGGCCTCTCAAAGAGAGATAAAGGACAAATCAGACAGGCTTCGGCATTATAAGAGTAAAGTAAGGGAGTAAGGGAGCTGCTTGAGGATCCCAGTGGGTGTCCAGCTTTAGCTGATAGGATAAAGACGAATAGATAGGTTTCCCTGAGGGATGATTCAGTCTGTCTTAAGACTACTGGCCAGTCTCAGCAGTCCTCAACCTCTGCTTCACCTGACATCAGAAATTGACCTGCTTCAGTAACAAACTCGATCAAGGGACTGGCATTTTAAAAGTTCTTTTTATATGACATCATTATTTAAAGAACAATCGAGTTTTTGGAGTCTTTGTCCATAAATGTCATTTTTGCGCCTCTAGGTTTGGAAGTGCAACATGCCCCCATGCCATTTAATTTTACTTTAAAAATTCTCTTTGTTGTTCTAAAACACATGATGGTGACAAAATCGGAAGTTAGAGATGGGGAGAGAGAGAGAAACTTTCTCTGTCAAATACATTTTTTTTATTCCTCAGAAAAAGGTGTGAGAGATAGATGGATAGGTGGATCTATCTATCTCACACACACATCTTTCTCTGTCATATAGTGCCATTTCTTTATTCCTCAGAGAAAGGTGTGTGAGCCGGGGAGTAGGGAAAAGGATAGCTGTCACCTGGAATTTTTCTCCGTTCCAAAGTCCATAAAGAGTGGCTGAGGGGATAAGTGCAGTTAAGAGGCTTTAATGAGGAGATTACCCTCTGTCAGGTGAAGTTCAGGGACAGGTACTTCTGACGCAGGTACACAGTGAAAGCAGCTTGGGCTGGTCTCATGCAGGAACCTCCTACAGAGCAACCCATTTCTCTCACTGCTCAGGATTCCCAGCTTGTCTCTGGACTATTCTTTCCACTGCAGCTCAGGAAGCACTTACAGTTAAACCCTGTAGTGCTAAGCATAGCCAACCAGATTAAAATAATGATTCCAGTTTTTTTCTGCATTTCTATATGATTACTAAACAGAACCATACAGTGTGGTTTGATATCAAATGCTAGAAAACAGGAAAGGTGGTGACAGGAATCAAACTTCTGAAGATGCTAATTGCCTTCATCTTACAGAATATGTGAGATTTTAAGACAAAATATGTAAGATACGAGATATAAAATTGCTACCAATTTGTTTCCTCAAAGGAAAGGGTTTTTAATAATCGACTTATGGCAAAGAGGTATAGGCTTGATTTGATATGGGTACTGAGAAGAAAAAAAAAAAAAAAACGTTTTTCCCCTCAGACTTATTACTCAACATCAGCATTACATATTAAAAGTCAGAAGACTCACTGGTCTATTCGGATAATAGAAATGGCTATATTTCATTACAATTCCTGATTTCTATCACCACTGCTGAAAGGACTAGAAAGAGCTTTACAATTCACATAAAGTACTCTAAAATACTCTTTACCTTTATTATGCAGATGTTCTTTAAGACTGCATATTTCATGATCAAACCATGAGGCTTTAACACCCCTACACACCAATTCCTGACTACTTTCATGTCGAAAGTACAGAAGACACTAAAACTGGCAGTTTATTAGGTAAACCTTTTTATCTACCATCACCAAGTATAATTTCATTAGTCACACTGTACATTTAAGGCGGGCATCAGCCTCATCCAGTTTAAAAATCCCATCCACATTGCTGTGCTGCTGCTTGTTGACTACTGTGCTGACAATGGTGCATCAAATATGTGGGCATTTTGGTGGTCGTATGGTGTTTCCCTTCCATTGATAAAGTTAGAAGGATTATGGTGTCTGAAAAACAGAAAAGCAACGGATTGTCCACAGCAACGACAATCTCTAAATGTTAAGCCAAAAAAAAAAATACATGTATATGATTGAGTACTTGATAAAAATAAGAAAAAAAGCACAAAGTGAGTGTTGATACCATGCATAAACTAGCACAGCACAATGGAAAAAGAACAAGAAAAAGACAAAAAAAAAATACTGCTGTGTAAAATTAGGTTGGTCATACTCTTTCAAAACGCTCTTAAAACTGCCAAACTAGTGAGAGCGCATTCATCGTCCTGACTAGATCTCCACTGCAGCTCTCTAATCCTCTTTGTTAGTGTTCTTGGATGAGCAAAAGGATCTGACAGAACTGGGGCACGTCGAAGAAAAGCTGTTGACAGCAAAATTGGTCAGAATTAATGGGGTCACACTTATCTATACAATTACACCACTCACACAACCCGTGAGCCCACCTGGCCGAGCTAATTACCCGTGCGGACAGGTACGTGTACGCACACACATCCACGAGCGCACCTGTACCTCGATCTTTAAGTAATAGTCTCTTAGCTCTTTTTCTTATTTATTTAATTCTTGTTTTACAATATAATACAAGGTACCCATTTATACAATAATTCACATATTAACAAGTATGTATTTGATGTCTTACACTGATGCAACTGCAACACTAAAAGTGTCAGGAAACAGGCTTAATGTGGGGTAAAAAAATATCCAAGGAACCCTGTTGAGAGGTTTTGAGCATTTGAGAGCGTAAGTATGTGTTTCTAACTGTAATCCTAATGGATGCTCCAACACTTTTCAACATCATGTTTAGACCCTCCATTCTGAACAGAAGCAGTGTCAGTTTTAATCCATCCTTATTTGGTCTTTTAAGAGAGGGAAACAATGTGTATGTTAAAGATAGAATTACCATCTAGAAATGAGCTTTCTTTCAATACAAACATGATTTACATTTTACATATGATATTAGCAACTTCCCATCCTGATGGTAGTGGCATGTCCATCACAAGGCTGATCAGGGGTTTCTGCTTTTGTCTGCCTGCGTTTCATAGCATATACATCTGCAGGATGTTGCAGGTTAAAACTGGCAGAGTTGGGTTGATGAACAAACAAAAAATAAAACTTCAGTTAAGCCAATATGTGTAAATAAGCTTCTGCAAGCACAAAAGCAAATTCCAAAAGATTTCGGATGTCACACCATGATGAAGTTGTTCACCCTTCAAGTTACACAAAGATACACATAAATAACATTACAAAAGTAGAATGAAAAACTGACACCGGTGTTGCAAAAATATTAAATTCACATACAGTCTACCATAGAAATCCATCACTCACAACACACACCAGCCAGCCATTCAAAAATGCACAAAAACACAATCTCGCAGCACACACACAAACGCAGACAACCCAGGCACTCGCAGGACTCGCATTAGCTTGTCTTCACTTCACAGAGTATTCTGTAGCTGGGTGCCCTTAGCAGAGATATTGCAGTGATCAGGAACAAGGAAAGGAGAGCAGACCCATAAGGCCCGAAGATGGCGCCAATCCATTATGGCTACTTTTGAGACCCAAGGGTCGTTGCAGAACATTGTGCTTGCTTCAGAGAACATCAGCATTATTTAATATTAAAGTAATTGGACACCTGTTTAATAAATCAATACTTAGAATGACTAGCTTAAAAATAATTTAATTGTATCTGGGACAAACAAATTAAATAGCATTCCTATAGAGCAGTTACTCTGTGAACTTATGTTGCAAGAGAACCCTTTGCAGGGGGTTAAATACCTTGGCTATATGCTTTTTTTTTAAATTATTTTCACATTAAATATGTATTTATATAAAATGAAAAACAAAAATAGGAGGAATAAACATCTCCTTAAAGAGAGAAAAAAAAGTCATGCATTTATTCACTCTACTAGAGGAAAACAAGAAAGAGAGAAAGGAGTGTGCAAGAGGCAATGTTGCCGTGGCAACCTCTGCTGCAAATGCCAGACACACCCAGGTTTGGTGTTAGTAGATCAGTTCTGGGGCTGGAAGTGATGTCACAGATGCTGCCAGTCAATGCCCACCAGAGTCTGGTTCGCTTCTTGGGCATGGCCAATCTCCTCTGTGATGCTATGCTGGCGCCAGAGCTTCTGGATCTTTCTGTAGCGCTCACAGCAGAGGTGCAAGGGGTTCCCCCGTCTGAGGGGAGGCACAAAAAAAAAAAAAAGTTAAAATAAATAAATCCATAAAATTGCCTACAAGATAAATTTACACAGAGATGGAACACAACATTTTCTTCCAGTGGTTTTATTGAAGAGAGACACTGAATTTTATTATTTAAAAACTACAAATCTAGCTATTTCCATAGCTTTTGTATATTAGCTACACAAAAGTTTGACACTTTTTAATGGGTGGTTTTCATTTGAAATTACATAACCGTACACCTAATGATAGAAATACACATCCAACCACATGGCTTACGTATTTCTATATATTTTTTAATAATTTATCTAAAATATATGTAGAAAATAATGCAAATGCATTGACAATTAGACATGTGAGAACAAAACACAGAAAAGTTAATAAAGTTAGAAGTTCTCTCACCTGAGCCCTTGGTCAGTTTCTCCATAATCATCCAAGTATGGAGGAGCATAAAAACAGCCCTTTGTTTTGCCAGCCAGGAACAGAACTTGACTCTCCCTCACCCTGCAACAAAGAGCCCAGTCAAACATACAAATGCTCCTGTACTATAAAGCACACCAAACAATCCCAATGAACATGCACTTCCAGATATGGGAAACATTGCACACACACTTGCTAACCTGAGGAAAATGCCAACACCAGCTCCACAGGTGAAAGTGTGTGCGGTGCAGGCTCCCACATCCTCTCCCTCTAGCTCAGTCTGACAGCAGTAGCTCTGAGAACACAACATTGTTCCACACACCAGGCACAGGGTTGGTGCACGAGACTTATCTCCACCTGACTTAGGACAGCTAGAAAAAACAACATATGACCATAAACACACAAAATACAGAACAGAAAAAAAAAATGTCTAGCCAAACAAATATAAAAAATAATAAAAACCTAACTTAAGTGACTAAGAGCATTAGTTCCTTCAATCACAATATAGCAGTTAAATATTCAAGTGACTCACATGAAGCTTGAAGCTTGATTAATGAGGGCACTGTAGTCCTCTGGCAGCTCAATGAGCTTATTAGACTCCCTAGGAAAACTAGACAAATTTAGATATTTTGTTAGTGGAAATGTTTGAAGAGTTTTTTGAGGTTGTGATTGTTTTTAGACGTGTCAGAAATTATACCTAATTAGGGTTTCTTGAGATTGGAGGCACTGACACAGGCCTGGATGAGAGCACCACCTAAAGGAGAGGATGGCACAAAGAGTTAGTTAAGCCTTTAAAAAGCCATAAGGCAATGATAGTGTGAACTCTCACAAACACATCACATGACTTGTAATGTGCATCATCTAAAGTAGTATCTCACCCCTTAAGCAGAGGCTCCAAAATGACTTGGTGATTATAATAGAGTTGCAGCAGGTTGGAAGGTAGACACAGGTATGCACACAGTGCCTCCCATTCACCTGCACCTTGTGCTAGAAAGAGGGTGAGAGGGAGATAAGAACAATCAAATAAACATGCATGTTTAACTTTTTTTTTTATTGTGTGAATACATTTTTCACAGTAATGGGCTCTATTTTATGTGATAAAATGTGTTTACTGTGCAGCTCAGGTGGAGTGGGCACTCCATTGAGGTGGTGGAAGAAAAGTGCAGCTCCCCTCAGGAAGGGTAGGATGCCTGTCTTCACACAACGCCAGAGGTGCCATCCTGAGCTCACCTCAGACAGGGCACTAAAACAACAACATATGCAATGCACATCACTTTCACAGCTTTACCAGATGTGTTGGAACTTGATTTGTTAAAAAAACAAAAAAAAACAAACAAAACCAACCTGCCCTGTGGGGTTTGGGTTAGTTTTCTGAGGCTTTAAATATTAGGAACAAATAAAAAAAATAACTTGATAAGTAAATATAAGTAAAAAAACAAAAACAACAATGAACAAACAATCACCAAAAACTACATTAAAAGTAGAGGCATATGCTGCACTATATCCAATTAAACAGTATGATTTGCAATAAATAATGCAGGTAGTCAGTAATCTTAAGTACTGACAATCTCCACAATCTGCCCAGGAAGGCATATCGGGATGAGATGATTTAACTGAAAATAATTATTTTTATAAGGATAAATTCTTGCCCCTACAAGCCAATATAGTTTAATAATAATCATCATCATCATCATCATCATCATCATGACACTAGCTTCGGCAATACTAATATGACAAAGCGCTAAATGAGTTCACAATGTTTTGGTTATGGTATTTGTAATATTAATTTAAAAAAATAAACAGAAGTCTATCTTTAAACTACATCACCATACAATAATACATTTCTAATATATTGCAAGATAAATCACAAGGATTTAGTTTCAAGATAGACCACAGGTTAAATTTTCCCATACACTCCTATGCTCATTTGAAGAAAACAAAAATACATTTAAAAAAAGTGAAAAGACCGACCCAGAACAGACACAGGGCTGATATAAAGCAGCTCAGCTGTTTCACCTGCCAAGATGAGCTCTCAGAGTGTTATAGAGGAGACAGACGCTTTCCTCCTCTTCCTGCTCCAATCCTCCACTCTCCTGCTCCATGGTCAGCTCCGCTGTGGACAAACCACCGCCATTAACACGTCACCCACCAACACACAGGTACTGCACTGACAAAATCCTCTCAACATAAAACAAACACTGACGAATGCTGATTACTGTGTAAATAAATGTTAAAGAAATAGCCTTTCATAACCGCTATCCAGAATTGTGGCTATTTGAAAATAGACTAGGATATAACACATTTCAGATCTGGAAATTGCAGCATTGTTTGGTGTGCGCTTGTTTGTATTCTGACCTGGTACAGAAGTGAGCAGAATCTGGACCAGGTGCGCCACAGTGACCAGGTGAAGGAAATGCTGCTGAGCAGTATCGACGCTAAGGCCTGATGAGTCCTGGCAGTGCACCGTTGAGTAAGAAAGCACCAGACTCACCTGTCACAATCGCACACACAACAGGAGAAGGCTTAGGGACCGTGGCACTCTCAAAATCTAAGCAGTTTAGACTTTTCCGTTCTAGAAACACATTTATGTTGTTTGGCAAGTAGATTTTACACTGTCAGCTCACCAGCAGGTGGAACATGTCCACATCCACAATGCAGGGAGGGTTCTCTACCTGAGGATCAGGAACCAGTGCTGCCAGACACACACAAAAAAGTCAAGTAGAGGTTACGTCTTCTTGGACAATATGGTGCAACACAGATTGACAACATAGTTGTAGAACATTACATTCACAACTGCACAAGCATTCAGTCTGAATGTGCTAGATGGTAAATAAAATCACTCACATCAACAGACTACACTAAAAATGTGTGAGAAACGAATACCAGAAAGGACAATATAACTGGGGGAAACCACATTTAGCAGATCCTATGCATTGAAGATCAATGTAATGTTTCCCTGTAAAACAGGATTTAAACAGTACAGTTCTGTGCAAACATCAACCAGCTATTGTATGCGTGGGTTTAGCAATGGCCATTTCAGAAGGCTCTCCTCATACCTTTTAGAAAAGTGTCTGTATTTTTGTCTTTCAATTGTACATAAAACAGAAAAAGAAAAACGAAAAACATACGGCAGGGCAACATACCAGATAACAGTCGAATAAAGTGACTCTGTACAGTGTGAAGGGAGGAGACAGTCCAGCATGCAGAGCCAAATCGGGTCAGAGAACGTAAACAGTCATCCTATTCAAACAGCAGCAAATACAGCATAGAAATCACTCTTTGGTTTTAGTTACATCAGTTAATACTTTGCAGTTTGCACGTTTTAAATCTTCTTTCATGAAGAAAGAAAGAAAACTACAGTATGAAATTAGCTCCATTTCATTTTAAGGTTAGTAATACCTGTCTGCAGGGTAAACTTCCAAACAAAGGCTTCTCCTCATCTACCAGTAATCTCTCTGTATAAAACATCAGAGAAAAACAATTCAAATGCATTGGTTAAGTAATTCATTACAGCATGAATGCTGCAACATAAAAATATGCATGTTAGTAAAAAACTTCGATTTGACTCACCTATGGATTGGATAGTGTAGGCACAACTACCCCAGCACATGATAGGCACACGTGGGTCCTGCTCATTGGGATGCACTTTAAGGCCAACTTTATATGTTGCCGTGCCAAACGTTGTCAGCATCTCCTTTATGGAACTTGAGTAAGGGTTCCTGTCAAAACACATTCAGTTTTGCTCATGTTGATTAGCTTCAATCAATAACAAATTTTTTAAAAAGGTGTATACGCTTACACAGGAGTATGGTCCAATCTGAATCCCTCAGGAGGTGGATAATCTTCCACTGTCTGTGTCTCACCTGTTGCTGTAGCATCTGAAGACACATGACAATATTACAACTGTCACATAACCTCACTAAGATGGAACAGCAAGAACTGGTCGCAACTTTGAATGCATTCTCCCAAAATTTAATCTGGGCATTTTTTATTATTGAAACCCCCACCCATACAACAGGCTGCTGGTGGTTTTACAAACAGTTAAAAAAATACTCACTTGTGGGCTTGGCCTTCCTGTGAGCAGAGTGCAAGCTTTTGATCTGCTGAGAGGTAATACTCAGCCATACAGACAGACCTGGCTGCTCACTACTGCTGTACCACATAGACACACAAAGAATGCAATTAACAAAAGGTATTCTATATACACTACCATGTTTTTAACGCTTTCTAAATACTTCTGTTTAAATCATGTTAAATTATATCAAAACTAAAAAGCAAACTAGGTCTGATCATGCAAACTTTCTACAATGTTTGATACTGAGCAAAACGATGTTCTTTCCAAACAATGACAGCTGAAACTTCAGAAACACTGTAATTGTATGTTTTTTTCTTCTTAGCCTCAAGTTTCAACCGGTAATTTTTTTTTTTGCCACATCTTTTAAAACCATACAAAACACATTTTACGCGTGTGCATTAATAGCACAACCATCTTGCGTGACAGGCTACTAGTCAACACATACAAAAAGGTCAGAGGTGTGTGGCTTAAGAGGGGTTTTCAGGACTGTAACAGATCAGATGGATACACTAACTCCATTTCTAAGAACACTTACTACCACAACACTGTTATCTCTGCAAGATGATCACCCGCTTTTTTCAGGACACTGAATAGGCTCGAGAACTGAACTGAGCTCAAGTCGGTAACAAACTTGTGTCTCTTTGCCTCAGATTTGTAGCTACAGAAGTTATAAAACCATAGATTGCACAGTAAGGGATGAATAAGAACAAGAATAAACATTACAAGCAAGAAGCAAACCAAAGAAATTAATGGCCCATGCAGTAGTATTGTCCACATTAGGGCAATACAGATATGTAGAGTTCGCAAGGGAGTGTACCTGCAGGAGGACTTCGCAAGAGGCAGTAGAGGAATGACCGTGTTACTGAGACACTCGCAGAGTGGACACAAGAACTCCCCATTCTCTACATCATAACTGGTGTGCACTCGCAGCCTCTGCTGTCTGCGCTGCTCCTTAGCCTGCACTGCCTCAAAGTACCTGTAGGGGGAGACATCACACAAGTTAGCAGAGACTATAACCTGTAACATTCCGAACTTTGTTTCCATTCCTTGCATTACAGTTCAATGTGGCATAAAACAGTATGATTTGGATTCTAAAACATATGAATAAGTCTTCACCTTTGCCAGCAGTGAGAGTGCATGATGTGTCCACAGCTACCAGTGTGTGTGCCAAAAGAAAGGTCAGGGTGCATGAAGAGAGGGTCGTAATTCTCTGCAAGACATACATAGTTGTTTATTCCAGACGCAAAACGGGTACTAACAACGGTCACAGCAAACAGGCTAGCGCTTTAATGCATCAAATGCATTAATAACTGAATAATAAATTATTTGGTGATTAAGTAAATCCAAATAAAAAGGCCAATCAATATAAATGTAAATTGGAATCAATTAAAATACATTTATTGGAAATAGAATAACCATGAAAACGCAAAAACAAAAGAGAACAGACTTAAAATATGCAATATCATTATGTTATTATTTCTAATTACTGCCAGTTTATCAGGTAGAAGTTAGTTATTTTTTTCCAGTTATTGTTTTAAACAAGTAATTTAGTAAATGAATCAAGTAATTGTAACTGCCCTGACGCATACAAGCACAAATAATGCAAAAAATACACACACCAGGGTTGTGAGGGGGTTTCCTGCGGTTTTTGGACATCACTGTGGAGCGCTGGACAAAGGCAGCAAGAACCATTGCTCTGCCATCAGGTCTGATATCCTGTTCTTCTTGACAAAGGATACAAGTCACCACCTGCCTTCTCTCACTTCCCCCTGCACGCCAACGTCGAGGTCCCACACACACTAGAGCACTGTCCCATGAACTGGGGCTGTATCACACAGTGAGACAACTAGTTAACATCTGTCCACAGAACTGAAAAAACACTGATACCCAGAATTCAGTAATGAAAAAAATTACTAGTTGACTACTTTTTAAAATAAATGGAAGACTAGGAAGCACGCGCACGCACGCACGCACGCACGCACGCACGCACGCACACAAATACCTGTGATCTTGTGATGTTGAGGTTGAAGCATCCAGTTCTTCAAGGCTTTGCTGAAACAGCTCCTTGTTCTCATTGATGAAATGTCTTTGCATCTCTGACATCTGAGCCATGATTTTCTCCCTGCGCAGTCTGGCCATTTCTGCTTTTCTTTTTCTTTCTGCTTTGTCTTTATCTCGCACCATCTGCAAGCACAAACACAAGCAAGACAAATCATTCAATTTCACTTATGAGCAGGAAAATAAAAGGTATAGATATCTGGCCAGAGTCAGACCTCTTCTTGGCAATGTCCAGTTCCTTCAGTAGAAGGTGCAGCAGCTGTGCGCTCCCGCATAGTTTTAATGCTGGTCACCATCTATCCAAAAAGAAATACACAAGTCCGAAAAATGTACACAACACTTGCTGATACCAGTGTAAACAAACACAGTAATACAGACACACATACTAGAAGTGGACACTAGTGTCATTCATGAAAAATCTTTTGGATTTCAGGGGGGAAAAATGCCAACTGCTGGATAGATTTACATTTATGGCATTTATCAGACGCTTTTATCCAAAGCGACTTTCATTCTCTAACTACAGGGGGCAGTCTCCCTGGAGCAATTTGGGGTTAGGGTCTTGCTCAGGGACCCAGTGGTGCTGCTGAAGTTAGGATTCGAACTCATGACCGCTTGGTCCAGAGGCAATTATCCTACCCACTGAGCTACCGCCACAGATGCAATGCAGTAATAATGCTGATGCATATGGTTAAAGATGCAGCTTACCTTCAGAATCCAGCGGATCATATCTTTGTGCACTTCGAGATGAGGAGCATTCTGCAAGGTCTCCAAAAGAGCCAGAATACTGGGAGTGTTGCTGGGAGCTTCGCCAGGACCTATTACACAAGCACCACCACTTTAACTATCTTGATATGCTAGACATTCAAATTTTTGAGTTTACATATACATGTATGCAACTTACGGGAGATTTTGAGGGTGAAATTAAAGGTGACCTCATTGTCTTCACAGCTGCTCTCGAGCTGCTGCTGCTCCTCCAGTAGAGCCATGCCTATCAAGTGCAGCACCTGCAGCAACACAGACACAAACAAAATCTTACCACTCTGCCATAACATGTACAGCATATCAAATGAAAACACATACGACACTAAAATATGCAAACCCATTTAAACTACTGCATACATTGTTGCCCCCTTTCTCTTTTCTAACTCATACCCTTTGCAGCATAGACTCAGACCAGTGTCCTCCACTTGGCTCAACGGCCCACTGCAGAACAGCTCCTAGCATGCCAAGCAGCACGTCACACTGCAGGATGTTCACTAGGCTGGCAAACAGTGGGCAAAACGGAGGCAGCACTGGTGGTGGCAAAGCTGCACAACAAAGCACATGATGTACAACAAGTTGCATTCAACTGGTAACTGTCAGATTTGTAACAGTCTGAAAACAACAAATACTTCCAGCAATAGTCTATTTCTCAACAATCTCCATCTGCTGCACCTTTATTCTTTTGTCCGTTACTACAGACCATTTCAGAGCCTCCAAATACTCTGTAAAACAAAAATCTACAATATACAATAAAATAATAGAAACTAAGGATTGGTCCACATATTTTAATAAAGGCATCTGTTAAAAGGTATTTCAAAAAATCTAATAGTTTATGCAACTACTCGTCTTTACAAAAAATATACATAACAGTAACAGGCTGAAAATGTGCTACTGATTAGGCAAATAAAAATTCAGTTAAAAGTGTGGCAAACAGAGGAGGTTGAAAAATGCGGAATATGATTCATTTAAGAATAGCTAACCCGAGTCCTCTCCATTCTGCCTCTTGAGCTTTCGCTGGGCTTCTTCTGCCTGGATTAACCAAATCACAAAGGTATCTCTTAATGGGTCAGAGGTGATGGAAAAGCTGGAAATGCAAGCAGCAAGTATAAAAGTGAGGTGTACCTTAGACTGGTCAGCTCTGGAATAGTGATGGAAGTAAAGATTGAATTGCTTGGCACATTCTAGTCGAAGCTCATACAGGCCTCTGCCAGTGACTCCAGGCTTCCTGTTTGACATGAAAAATCAGTTACAAACAAAAGGTTAATTTACAATAAGCCAACAAAACACAGCAAAATGAGTAGGATAAGATGCAAACTTACTTAAACGAAGCAATATTGTCGATTACTCTCTCCATCCCGGTCTCCTTATTCTCCTGAGGGGGAAATCACAGACATGAAGCTTTTCCAATGTGACAATGTGTCAGGTTGGTTATTCAAATAAAGTGCAGAGAACTTTAGGGAATCAAGCTATAAATAAATTACTTCTTCTAAATGTGTGCCCTGAGGGGGGAAGAAGGCTTCTGACGATTTTCCGTCAAGTAATAGGCAAGTAATAAATCAAATGCAATGCCAGGGTTTGACACAGGAAACTGAGGCATGTGAAGTATGTTTAGAGTTGTAGTATTCAAGGGGCAAAGTGGCTTTTACAAATCATGCTATTACACAAAAATCACTATTGCATATCATATCCTCTGGCTGAAGAATAAAGCAAAGGCTACCAATATTCTAAATGTGACTACAATCTAGTGCCTAAAAACAGTTATGAACATGTGTGAGAAAGTGTACTCACATTTTCAGGCAAGGCTTTGACCAGCTCACTGTGGGCCATGGGTCTAATACAAAGTTGATGAACAATTTCTCTCTTTAGCTCATCGCTGTTCTCTACCTGACCAATGCCTGGCGCAAATCGTTCACCTGAGACACAAAAGCAGACACTACCAATACCCCGCAAAATGGCCTGGTATTGCAAAAATGCATGTACAGTTCAACAATAAATACTTGCTATCTACTTTGCATACATGCACAAGAAATCCAACACATTCCAGTGAAACATGACAGAATAATGTGCACTCACCCACAACCATCATTATGAGATGCAGCATCTCTTCAATCAAAGTGCTGTTCTGCTGGACCACATCCTAGAACATTGAATCAGAGAAAACACCACCATGAATAGACAACAAGCCTCAGCCACAGCTTTAAAAACACTGGTCATATTGTTGCAATAGCATCAGTCAAGGGGTGGGATACATTTGTCAGCAAGTGCAGTCAGTTCTTGAATGAGTTGGAAGCTAGGGTTGGGTCGATAGACGATGCCATCGTCCATCGGCAATGGCCGATAGACATCACAATGCTGAGCCGGCATCGCGATCCTCCGCAGGAGCAACTACCTCGTGAAAAACACACACTTAATCCCAGTGTAACAGGCGGTAGCCTAGGTTACGGGCTCCCGGCCAGCAGTGCCACTGTGGGAAGCTTGGCTAACAGCAGCAACCACAGGCTAAGTTCAAATACAAACCTGAATGCGGGATACATTTGTGTCCTATACGCATGCAAGTATGTCTGTATGTTTGTTTTGGGTAATGCCCGCCGAGGCAGTTCTATTGGTACCCATTTATATTACTCATGTATGTACCATACATTTATGAATGCTCCTCCTGCTGTGTTTATGCCTGTGCATGCCAGATTCGCACGGAAAAAGTGATTGACAGGTGGTAATTCGTGTGTAACATTTATTTATGGTTTCGCTTCCTCTCAAAAAACAGCGAGAACGTACCACGCTTGCCGTGGGGCTCAGGGCAAAAGTACACGTGGTTTTCTAAACTTTCCTGTCCCGGCTAACAGAGTTAGCACTAGCGCTAGCTCTGTTAGCACCAAGAGAGAAATGCTGTGGGCTTTGTAGA
>JBBJLR010000153.1:5278729-5290890 GCA_037577145.1 Brachypetersius gabonensis
AGTATGTTGGTTAAATAGTTGACTCGGATTTAAGCTGTTTTCCAGGTAAGAAACAGTCGTGGACTTCTTAAGCACTGCTGTACGTCACTCTGGATAAGAGCGTCAGCTAAATACCGTAAATGTAAATGTAAATGACTTTGACTGCGTTGCGCGCAGAAGGCCGCCGAGTTACGCAGAGCAAAGCGCAGCGCATGCCGTGTTCAGTCTGAAAACCCCTTAAGACGACGATGCCATGGTCCATCGCGATGTTTCACATTAGACATTGTACGATGCCAAATTGGTCGACATCGCCCAACCCTACTGGAAGCAGAAGAAATTAACAAGTAACAGGACGCAAGAATCTGAGAGACTGTGACAAAGGAGAGACTGTGATTGTTAACTCACTGGGTCGGATGTCCCCTGAAACAGGGTTTTCCCTGTGTGCAATGGTTAGCAACCACCAAAAGTGGACACAGGCGAAACAGTGTATTGTTGACTGGGTCATGGGAGCCCAAAATATAATGTGTGGGATCCCACTGAAAAACTACTATAGCACAAACTGCTGACAAAGTTCATGCTGCTATGACACAAAGATGTTTGAACACAGTGCATTGCAGCAGGCTGTGTATGATTTGAGAAACATGACAGAGCCTGAGGTGTTGATGGCCTCCAAATCAAACATCTGTGCTGGACGTTTCTGACCTTGGAGGCCTCAACTATTAACTTATAGGACTTAAAGGATATCTTTGTGCCAGATAAAACATTCCCTAACAGGGTCAAAGTCATATGGCGGCACAGATGGGCCATACACAATATTAGAAGGGTGGTTAAAATATATGGCTGATGGGTGCATCACAAGAAGAGCTCATCACAAACCTTGTTTGCGTTCTCCCTGTTGTATCGTTTTCTGCAGTCAGCTGAGCTGAAGATATGAAACAGCTCAAAACGACTCAGCACAATCATCAGAAAGTGGTTAGGATCCATCATGGAGGCTCCTGCCTAGTTTCACATATGTGGTTTAAATTAGTAACATGATCTTATAATCTTCTTAGCCTAAAATAAGCAGTTATTTGGTTCAATCCCTATGGTCTGAAGATATATAGTCAGACCCTGAATCAAAACAATGAACACTGTTTAAAGTATGCTGAAATGTCAGTAAAAAAAAAAAGTATGCAATCAATACCAACCTGCAGCATCATGAGGTCCTTATCAAACATCTCAACCCTACACTTCACATTGTGATAATAGTAGATCTAGAAGTCAAAACAAAGTGTTAGCATGCATTCACTACAGAATAATGATATAACTAAAATACATTGAGAAGAATAAAGCAGTCTTAAGTCTATACCTGGTTTACTAATGAGAAGCCATTTCTCCTCCACATCCCAGCATGCACCTGTGCACAGAGAACCAGGCAGCGAAGAGGGTGCTCAATTAGCATGGGGGGGCTAAGTTCACTCTGTGGAGAAAGACACACGATATTTGTTAGTAATAGAGAACACACAAATAACTGCACAAAATCACAAAACTCTGTAACTTACCAGAGGTAGCTGTTCTGGGAATCTGTAAGCTACTTCAGCCTTGCTAAGAAGAACATGTAATCCTTAAGAAGAAAAAATATAATAATAAATAAGTTAACTAATTAAACAAAGTCCATTAAGAAAATACATCACTTTGGATACATTCTGTATGTCTCACCTGCTAGTAGTCTGGACACCGGTAGGTGTATGCTGACCTTATCCTGGGAGACACAGTAGCGAATTGTGTCCACAGAGTGGCCGCACATGCTCAGAGTGATGGGCTGCTCTCCATCAGTGAAGCCACTATGGCAGTGAGTCAGCGCTGTCAGGCACTTTTTATAGGCTTCAATCAGCACCCTCTCCTACAGATACACCCACAGTGTTAGACAAACAGCAGGAAAATCAATCTGAACAATACACTAAGCATTGGTCTGCGTGTGAGTAACAGTAAGAGAACCCATGATTTAAAGTCCAGCATCACTAAAAAATCAAGACATTATTCTTTTGAGTTGCAACAACTGGGCTGGCCTGAGGACATTTGCACAGCTCACTCAGTCTAGATCAAGGCCATGGTGTGACATTTGTAATAGGCAGAGGGTCAAAAAGTACAAATAATACTATGAAGGTAGGTAGACTGAAAATGTACTAATTCTTATACTGTGTTACTAAAATAATTCAAATATATAGAATTAAACTTATAAAATTGCTCTTTGCTATTTCATTAAATGAGGGAGTGGGGTTATGCACATATTCAACATGTATGCTTAACAAGGTACTGTTTTCTACAGCAGGAGCAGGTAGCAATCTTAAAACTATAAATTGCAGCAAATAAGGTAGCGATTATATTGTTAGAAAGAGTTAATCTTCAACAGTCAATGTTTAAACTATGTGAATCCACTGTGTGAATGAGAGAGTACACCACTGCAATCCTAGGGTAAGGTGGGCTAAATGACTACTTAAAAGGGAGTTTGTACATTAAACAGTGAGACTTCATAAAATGAGTGTGTCTCCAATTTTATTTCATTCAACTTTATTTTATTTTAGTGCGTTGTTGACAACTTTGACAGCTCATGTGTATTAATTTATAAAAAAAATTCTTGCTGGGAAAAGTAGCTAAAGCACGAATTCTTAATGGTTCTACGGGCAAAAGCACATAGCTTGGGTGAAACTGTAAATTATACTAAGAAGGGTGCATTTTTTAATTGTGTTTCTAGTTGCAAACAGCTTGCATTCCTCTTGCAACCAGTAGCAACACGGGAGTTCAAGCATAAAACAGTGCTTTGTGCAAACATGAGCTCTGTATCTTTTGCTGCGAGTAGCCTGTTTGGAAGGCTAAACTAACTAATACTCGACTACAAGTATCATGGAAACACCACTGCTTTGTTGTCATTTCTGCCTCTATTTTAAAAGAGTCTAAAGACTGCTAGGATAAAAAAGAAAAGAAAAACCTAAACAACAATTAACAATAAATCAGGGTCAGTGTATGTATGGAAACACAGGGAGTTAGAACTCACATCACTGGCACACCACTCCTGAATCATTGAGATGATGTGTGTGAGCTTCATCTGTAATGTAAAAGCTGCCTCCCATTCTGGCTCCATCTCAATGTGCTGGCCCACCTGTCGAACTACTGGGTCCATACCCTAGAGAAAACAAAACAAAACATTAGCATTATCAACAAAACTTATAACACAACAAGTTCTTCCATTCACCATCCTGTCAGAAACATGTGGCTACCTGCATACACTTAAGGAGCTCCAAGAAAGCCTCAAGTCCTTCCAGAAACTTCTCCCTGAGTTTGTCAGTCCATTCTGTAGGACAGCTAATCAGGACATATCTGCAGAAAAAGAGGCCAGCATAATTCAAGCATAGACCATTCTTTGATAGAAAACATTATAAAAACAAATAATCTGAAATATCAACCTTAAATAACGTAACAATTCTGTTCTAAAACAAATCTTTGCAGGGTTATATGTAACTGAATGTTATATACATTTCCTGTTTTGTCTACTGTTCCCATGTTTAGAAACGGATGAAATATCTTATATACATATTCATTTATTTAAATTACTAAGATTTTTGTAACAAAACCCTGTCCCTGTCTTACTTAAGGTCTCCTATTAGGCTCTGGACTCTGCGGAATTTAAAGGCTTGTTGTGCAGTATAGCGTTCAAACTGGAATCGTCCCTGTAGGTCTCGATGTCGGAGGTGATCCACAAAAGTGCAGATGATGGTGGTCATTAGATTCTCCTCTGTTATCAGCATCCGTGCCTGGGGTGAGGGACAGTGTAATACAATGATAAAATCTGCTTACTTTCAACAGCAGAACAACAATCCCCATACTTCCAAAACTATCACTACAGTTTTAATCTTCCTTTTGTCAATAATAACTATGGAATAACTAACACACTATAAATTGGAAGTTGTTAAAAAAAAAAAAAAAAAAAAATTTTAATCAAGCAGCAACATGCATCTTTTGCGTTTTCATCACTGCAGGAGCTTCTTATCATGTGTACTCACCAGGGATGGTACAGTGAACATTTGTACAGAGAGGTCAGTGACGGAGAACTCCCTGTCATGGTCGTCCTTCACGTAGTCACTCTGCAAGCGCTCATAGTTCTGCCAGCAGCAGCAGGTGGAGGAAACAAGAGGCAGAAGAGAAGAGTGTGTGGGGTGGAGGTACTCACCACAGTGGGGACGGTGAAGAGTTGCACTGACAGAGAAGTCACTGACACTAAGCGCTCGTGATCATCCTCCATAAAATCTGTCTGAAGGCGCTGGTAATTCTAAATGAGGGAAAGTGGGGGGGTGCACATTCATCTTCCACATCAGAGGTCAGGGGACCTTCACTAACCCCATGCCTTAACTGGAGGTACAGACTATAATGCAGAGGGACGAGCGAGGTGTGTTACAGCAGCTAGACTTCCCAGAGGTGCTCTGAAAAATATATGGCTACTACAACCATTTTTTAAACTCAAACTTAGAACTGCATAAACTGAATGACAAACTTAATCTAAAAGAAACTACTCAGGTAAGATGGTTACACATGCTGTGGTTCTCCTTAGTTGCTTTGTTTCGGAGAAACATTTATGTTGTAATCCATTATGCTTTTAGCTCTGTGACCTGTTCAGCATGTAGTATAAGTCACATCTGAGCACTCCTGGCACACGGACAGACTTCCTGGAGCTTCAGTAGGTCAGCCAGAGCTGAGGCTGTGGGATGACCTACTACATTCAGCAAGCCAAAAAGAGCAAAGGTAAAGCTGCTATGCTACTACCGCTCACATGTTGTGTGTTTCAAACCAACAGAAAACGTAATAACAGTGTCAATTTGCTGAGTCAACTCTGAGCCACCCTGTCCACTATGTGAGAGTATGTGAGCATGAAACTAGGGACGCTCCGATCAGGATTTTTGCCACCGATTCCAAGTACCGATTTTTTGTCATGGTGATCGGTCGATACCATTCAGATTCTGATGCTTCAAGTTTATATAACTGATATGTAAGCTCTCTGATCACCATGAACTTTTTTTCATATAAAGTAATACTGAATTAAATCTTGTATTAAATGTTTGACAATGCGCCTTCACGAGATTTCTTTGGAACAAAAACGGCAAATTGCAAATTTTTCATTGTTTCTCGAAACGTCGTAGTAATTCCACAAAGGCGATGACATGACTGCGGCCAGTAGTTGTCAATGTACCCTTTTTATTGTTGTTTAAGCAAAAACATAATAAATATATTCTACTATCCTAAATCAACATCCATGGTGTGGATGTTACATGTCAGATACTCCTGTCATTTATCAGAACTGGAGTCACCCCTGTTTTACACTGGATGTGTGTCCGCTGCGGTGCGACTGCGCTGCATTTCCATTCCATTCGAGGCCATGCGCCAATTCGCACTGGACGCGTTTGTGGTCCGTATCTGATCCGGCGCGCCGCTGGTTTGTGAGATCACATGATAACGGGAGAATTGTAAGATCGTGCGGGATAACGCGATACCAACCGTGAGTAAACCAACGGCGTATGTTTTGCTGATTTCTGCACACTACAAACATTATTATAGGCTTCCTAGTTAATTTTGTCCTTGTTGTTGCTCATGTGCTTAATGTGTTAACATGGTGTTGCATTGCTGTGTTTAATGTTGTGTTTGTCATACTTTGTGTTATAATGAACAAAACAATTAATGCATTTAAAGTCCATTTTTGAATGACATTGATTCATTGTGTTTTTTTTCTGTTTAAATACACTGGTCAACAATGTGGGTCATATATATGAGTTTATAATAATATAGTATAGTTGTCCATGTTGTGAAGGAGTCTTCTGGAGTTGGCGCATGCGCTCTGTGTTGTGTTCTTGATCCGATTCTTGATCAATAGACTTGATGCGCATCTCGACGGACTGCCGGACAAGTCACGGAACAGAGACATAGCGGAGACGCAACGCAACGGATCTGGTGTAAACTGATGCATTGACTTTACAGGCAGGGATTAGCTGCGGCTGCCGTGTCGGAGACGCACCGCAATGCAGACACATACGGTGTAAAACAGGGGTCAGTCTTCTGGCTGACATAGCAATCACATTCTCCATAGATAGGGTCAACTCGAGTAATGAATATAGTTAAAGTCACTGTTAGTGGAATGGGCAGGTGTCCCAATACTTTTGTCCATATAGCGTAGATAGTATATGGCCACTTTCAATGTACTATATGAAGAAAAACTAAATTCTTCCCCCTTGAACAGTTCGATGCAGTTAACAAACACTGTGAAAGATTCTAAATGTACTGTTCACTCCTCAAAAACAGCCGTCTCGCTCACGGTCCTTTACTAAATTCGCGGTACCAAGTATATAAAGTATATATAAACCCCCCCCGTTGGGTCATTTTAAAAGTGGGGTGATTTTGACTGTTTTTATTTCTGTTTTTATCCCCCCTCAACTCGAGAACTGGCTGCGGCGCCAAAACATTTACGTCCCCACTCATCATGTACGCACTCACGCATTGACGTCATCAATTGTGATCAATTCCTAAGATCGGCCAAGTTTAACGAGTACCGAGTCATAAAATGTGATTATGTGACTACATGAAACCATTCAAAAACAAATGCTCATCCAGAAACTATTCTTTCTATTGAATATTATGCTGATGAACCTAACAATCAATTTCAGTGGACTGACTGTGATCATGCCATTCAGAAACAAAAATTGGTAAACACTGGCCTCAGTGAGCTCACAGGGTAGCTGAAGAGCAATTTGAAGGGAGGAGAGATACTGCAAACTATTTCAGAATGTAAAAGTAACTTTTACAATTTCAAATAGCAAAAGCTACTTATAAAACAAATTTTCGCTGATCGTGGGAAAAACATAACAGAATAGTTTGTCATCAGATACTTTGATTATGGTGTCTAGAACACTGGAATTGAGGCTAGATGACTTACCCGTGCAAACTGAATAGCAAAAAGCTTCTTATATTTCAGATCCATGAGAAGGCTGCTCATGAACAGCTGATGGTAAACATTCCTTGCACCTAAACAAAAAACAGTTAATCAAAACAAGCATGGCATGCTCTATAATCCAGTGAAGAATTTAAACCTTAAATAATGCATTAAAAACCCAAATTATGTGGAAAGGTAAAGTCCACTTACCTTTCCACATCTTGGAGTCACAGAGCATGAGTGTGTCCACTAGAGAAGAATTTTCCCCTTCAGGACCTTTCTGTAGCCCCACTTGACACAGAATTCTCCTCAGGGCATCTGAAAGAAGGCAGCACTAATTTTTTTAAGTCTGAAAACATGTGACGATGGCAATATCTGCCAGAAAGGTTTCAGGTATATATGAAAGCTTGGTTCTGGTAAATGTTCTAGAGCTAAAGGGAGACCTGAGTATCTGATGATATGTCCAAGCCAGGCAAGGGCTTTAAGAGCAAAGCACTGGTGAGCCACTACTGAGGAGTGCATAACTTGAACCCGGAGGGGCTTCGTCTGACGACTCGTGTTACGCTGCAGAAACATGAAAACAGTGTAGTTACTTTTCAGATATGAATTACCTAGTACAGAAAAGCATGTATAAGACTGCAGGTGTAAACTGCATTATGTAGACAGACACTGATGACCCTCTTGCTAAATAAAATGGTTTAAAAACACAAAACAACTGCATAGAAAAACCCACATCAAATGAGCGGTGAAAACTTACCACAATAACAGACTTGGCCTGTTCACAGAATTGAAAATCCCCATAGCGTACAGATTTCCGCCCCTAAAAACCACAATGCATAGATAAACAAACACAGCAAGAGCAGAGAATTCAGAAGCCCAAAGATATACCGCTGAAAAGGAAATACTGCCCACACTTTGCAGCAAATCAATGTATAATTGGACCAACACGGAAAAGTGTAGCTATAACTACAATAGGATGACAGCAGAAAAAAAGAATTAATGTAAAAAGAATGCTTACATCTCTGTCCACAGTTGTTGCAAAGCTGACAGCTTCTTTCTGTGTGCAGTTGACAGCTTTCTGTAGTGTGTATATGACCTGCTCATAAGTGTGAACCTCATCGTTAAACAGCATGCAGTAATAGGTGTCTCCACGCTCCCTACAAAGAAAAACAAAAAGATCTAGTGCACAATATGTAGCAGCCACATAATAAAAGAACACTTGGTGTGTTTTCTAGTGAAATAGCATTTAATCAAGGTTAACATGCTCATTCTACACATCCAAATACAAAAAGTGTTTAGTATGTGTTCAAGTACATACGGTGGTTCAAGGCCCTGAGGGAGCTCATCTTCCTTGTCCCAGGTGAGCATGTCTACAGCATATTTCAGGATGATCGAAAAGATATTGTATGTGCGTGCAATCATGTCAGGAGAGAGATTGGCAAGGGGATCCTGCAAAAACATTAAGCACGGATAAACATTTGAAAGGTTTGATTAAGAGAGACATTTTTCACAGACAATAAGTCTTCACTGTATACTGAGGAATGAATTACACTGCAGAGGCCATCCAGCATGATTGTTTTCCTTACTTTTCCAAGCATGTACCAGAGCTATACTTTACTTTCCGTACCCACCGTATATCAATTCAGACCACCTTAAATATTTCACTCCATGTTATATTGCAGCCATTTGCTAAAATCATTTAAGATCATTTTTTTTCCCTCATTAAGTGTACACACAGCATCCCATATTGACAGAAACACACAGAATTTTTGACATTTGTGCAGATGTGTTAAAGAAAAACTGAAATGACTGCAATATAACAAAGATTGAAAAATTTAAGGGAGTCTGAATACTTTCCGTACCCACTGTAGATGCCAATGTATAGAGTGCCATTATATGAAAAAGTATTGGAGTTGTTGAGACACCTTCTAAGGAATACTGCTCTTACCTCCTGGGAGGAGTCACTGATGTTGGGCTCGTGTTTCTGACAGTAAGGACCCTTTTTCCAGGCTTCCGTGTCACCACAGTCACAGAAGCCCCCTCCCCCAGAGGTCGTCATCTAGGAATCATACAAGAAAGGGAGAAAGAGTTAGACTAAAATGTCAAGAACAAGTCAAGAGGCATAAGAACTTGGAAAACAAACAACTCATAGTCACATGATCTAGATGTAGCAGTATTCTCATAGGGGTCATGGATCTATCTGAGGCAAACATGAAGGACCTAGGCACTGATGCACGTCACTCTGGATAAGAGCGTCAGCCAAATGCCGTAAATGTAAATCTAATCTAGATTCTTTATTTAAGACAAGTATAATGGCTTCAATTTCTGTAAACCCCCTGTCTCTTAATAAAATTACATTTAATTAATAAATTTAATCAAAAAGTGGCATTTGGCAGACCTCCTCATCCATGGAGCAACTGAGGGTTAAGTGTTTTGCTCAAGGACAGTAGAAAGTGGAGGATTGAACCTGCAACTTTGTGATCATCGGGTTCACAGGCAAGTGCTTTACCCACTAATGTACTACAACTCTACAAATAGATACAATAAAACTTCCATCTTCCTGTGGAAACATTTAATCTGAATTTAGTCATAGACTGGTTAAAACTATGGCCTTAAGCCAGAGAGGGAATGTTCCCTATCCCTCCAAAACCACACGGCACCAGCATTGCCAGTTTCCGCTTTACCAAATGAGATTAACCTGATCTCCTGGGTTGCACTCACAGCAGCAGCTGACATCCCATACACTGTATAGATGTCTGACAGAGGTGCCACTAACAGCCCTTTACTATGATACATTTAAGAGAACCTAGTGAGCCTTTGCGGTGTCCTCTTACCCTGTAACGATGTTCTTTGTGTACACTGCCTAGAAAGCACTGCATGCACAGTACACATGTTGGGTCTGCTGCACATTCCCTAAAGATAACAAATGGGAGTACATACACGGTCATATCCAAAATCACAGCACATATTTGATGACAAAAAAAGCACAAATCTAGAAAAGATTCAAAATCTGTTTTTATTTCGTAACAAGGAACTAGAACATTTTAGATTTATCCTCATAGAAATGTATCCTCATAGAAATACATACAGAAATTTAAAACTGAAAAGCTTAAATGTAAACCACAATGACCTCATGTAACCCCTACTCATGCTGTTCATTTTCTCAGTGCAAACGTTGCAAACACTGGCCTCTCAGCAGGCTTACAACAAGCTGGCCTGAAAGACTTGCCCTACTAGCAACCTGACCTAATTCAGACAAGACTGCCTGCGGCCTTAATGTCTGACATGACCACAACCTATGATGTAATAACTTGAGGTATTTTGTTAAGTATGAGTAGGCATAGCTCCATTTGGAATGTGTTTTTTGTGTTTGTAGTTTTTCTCTCAACTGTTACTTTAACATAGCATTTATAAGCGATTCTGTATGTAGCATAGGGTTTTCTTATTTTTTCTTTCTGCAGATCTGTATTTAGATTTTATTTAGACTTTATATTATATTGTTACTGTCTCTGTGTCTTGTGACAGTTATTACATAAGCAATTTCCTCCAGGATCAATAAGGTTTTCTGGCTCAGATTCTTTCTTATAGATCAACTCCTCAGCCATGGCACTGCAAAGAAAGCAACACTCCTTACCTGCAGGAATATGTGGGCTCCCCCACTTTAAAGACATGGCCACAGAGTTGAGAAGGTTGGTTGCTCTGCTCTAGTTTGGCCAAGCCAGTTGACGGCTCTTCCCCACACAAGTACCACTCAAATGGAGCCTGCAGCAGCAGCTGGGCCAGCAGGTCTTCACTTTGAGGGTTGAGATTGGGCCCAAGGCAGTATATCTTGGGCACATAGCGAGCCAGATGTTGATAGACCTCTTTGGGCAAGTCAGTTGCTTGCAGCCATTTCTGTGGGAGAAAATGTAGGTCATGTTTCACTGCGCCGTTCAGCATACCATTTTAACAGAACCCCACTGGATAACCACCCTTTTTAATCCTTAGTTCCTAACAGCACCATTTACACATATTGCTACTGCATAACATGTATGTCTTGCTTTGGGAAACAAAACACAACTTGTTTTTTCACTGCCTAGCAAACACTGATCCTAATTGTATTTTAAGTATTAGACATATCATAACTCCCGTGAGACTGTCTCATGGCCAGTGGCAGTCATGTGTGCATTTTCTCCTAGTCATGAAAAGAGTAGCAGAATAATGCGATGTGTATTGATAGTGATGGCTGTATTGAGATTAGGGGGATTGGGCAATTAGTTGAGTAATTAAAAACAATTTAAAACAGAAAACATTTCATATTCATTTTCGCACCTTACATACATACATGAGATCCTGCTGGTGTATATTTCCTCTTTTTTTTTAGTGATGCTCGTAAAAGCTATTTGAGCACTAAAAGCTGGAGAATCCTCAGGTGCTCAACATGGATTAATAATGACCTACGAATTTCTTGATTATTATTCAAACTGCAAGGTAGTCACTAAGCTGATTCACTGACAACATAAATTGAATTATCTTTTTGACAGCCCATGCCGGCTGTAATTGATACTCATAAATCGCATTATACACAGATTGTGTATGGATGAGCAAGAAGAATTATACTGCATTTACTGCAATATTTATAGCATTCAGCATTCAGGAAGCCTGTGTTCTAAAGGTTTAGTTTATTATAAAACATGACATTAGAGGTTATGTTCCAGGTCCTTCTGCTCATTGAATATTTCAGAATAAACGATGACAGATTAATTAGTTTGATGAATAATTCTTGCTATTTAGTGTACTCAACTGCATTTTACTTGTAGTGGACCCCAGTATCTTGCTTGTTACCCAGCAGTAGTGTTGTCAAAAGACCCGGTACTTCGGTACCAAGACGGTACTAAAAAAAATAAATGTTACGGTACCAGGTTTTCTGAAGTACCGGTGGTACCGAGCACCCAGTCAACCCGGTTCTTGCTGCGCTACCCGATAGGTGCAGTTGCGTCTTCTTTGTAAAAGCACAGAGACATGGTGACCGGCGTGGCTGCTGATAAGGCGGCTGTGAAACCGCACGTTGGAAAGAAAGGGGGAAAGAGCCTCGTGTGGAAGTATTTTGTTTTTGTGGCTGATGACAAGGGAAACATCACTGATCACCAGAAACCCAGAAATTTGTAAGAGGCGTCATTGAAGTTTTATGTCAAAAGGAGGAAATGCATCAAACCTTATAAAACACCTCAAAGACCGTCACCCAGATTTA
>JBBJLR010000153.1:5294844-5314963 GCA_037577145.1 Brachypetersius gabonensis
GGGGAAACGGGATTTTCCCCCCCCCCCCCCCCCCCATGGGAGAAGTGTCAATGCTTTCAAATGTGGTCACAAAGTACCTTTGCATCCCTGCCACAAGTGTGCTGTCAGAAAGTGTTCAGCCAAATGGCCAAATGGCTAAACTGAGCACTCAGAATCCTAATGTTTTTGCACTTTAACGTAAACTGATGGAACTGAAGCAGACAATAGAGCACTCCAGCCCTGCAACCTTTGATTATGATTTTAAATAGGGAAATTGGCTAATATGTAAGCTTAAACTTAATAGACTTTGGTTATTTTGTCTTTACTATGATGCATCACTGTTTACATTATTATTTAGATTTCAAAAGACAGTATCAGTTTGTTTATTTTTATTTAATTTATGCACTGTATTATTTGTTTATGTTTTTTTAAAGATAAAAATATGATAGTCTATGTTGTGAAATTAATACATGCAAAATAATGTTGGAAATCGTGAAACCATGATTATTTCCCAGACCATTATTGTGCAATCAAAATCTATAATCATGACGTCCCTATATATGTCGGTCTGTCTGTGTTTGCATGTATGTCTGTCTGTGTGTTTATGTGTGTGTGAGAAAGCGAGATAGAGAGAGTGTGTGGCTGCATGTCTGTTTTACTTTATGTGTGTGAGAGAGTGTGTTTGCATGTTTGTCTCTCTGTCTCTGAGAGAGTGAGTGTGTGTTTGTGAGAGAGGAAGAGAGAGAGAGAGAGAGAGAGAGCATGTCTGTCTGTGTGAGAGAGTGGTTTGTTAGTCTGTCTGAGTCTCTGTTTGTGTAAGTGAGTATATGTGTCTGTCTTTGTGTATGTGTGTGTGTGTGTGAGTGTGTTTCTGTGTGTATTTCTATGTGTATGTTTGTGTGCTCTGATTCCACTTGATCTGTAGCCAACGGTGACGCTAAATATATTGGTAGAGCTGACTGGCATGATTCACCTGACTACCAGATCAGCCACAGCCAGGGACAGTGGACAGGAGAAAAAGTTTAAAACTTATTCAGACGCAATCTTCTGACTGAATGTATCCACTCTTCATACACTATATGGTCAAAAGTATTGGTACGTACACACCTGTTTTCCAAGGTTTGGGCTAAGCCCTCTTCCAGTAAAGGGCTCAGTCTTTTTGGACAATGCCAATGCCAAACTTTGTGGACACTGGGCCCATTTTGATCCCAGCGTGCCTGTTCCCCAGTGCATAAAGAAAGGTCCATAAAGACATGGTTGGATGAGTTCGGTATGGAAGAACTTGACTGACCTGCACAGAGCCCTGACCTCAACTCGCTCCAGCACATTTAGGATTATCTGAAACGGAGATTGCGAGCCAGGCCTTCTCATCCAACCTGACCTCATAAATGCTCTGCAGAATGAATGTTATAGCTGCACAGGGAGTATCCCCAATACAATGTATTGGTAAAGTGTCCTTGCATGTGGATCCACTTGACTGCCAGATCAGTCACAATCAGGAAAAGTGGACAGGGAGTTTCATTCAACTATTCGGGTGCAGGCATGTCATTTGACCGAATGTAACCACCTTTCATATGTCACCTCAATTACCTCAGTAACATCATACTCTTATGATGTCATATATGGCAAACAAAACACCATGAGAAGGGTAAACATTTTGCAGTCACATTCGAGAAAATAATGTCTTTATTAGTCTTATTTGATTAATAAGCGCTATATAAATAAAATTGAATTGAATTGAATAAAAAACATGCCATCTTTTCAGCAATGATTAAACAGAATAATACTTCATAAACAACTGACAAATAATACAGAAATGCAAAACATTAGACATTTCATGCAAAAACATTCCTAGTTATGGGCATCCTAAAGTGTTGTCCAGAATGTAACAGCTCAACAGTGTGAAGAGCATGACTTGGGCCACATACAGTATATACTATAGCAAAAGCCTTCCTATGTACACAGACCTGTACGTCTCATTCAGTTGTTTCTGGTGATCACCATTCTAGTGATTTTGGCTTGCATCTGACCTGCACTGGTCCTTTAAAGTCTGTGTTCTCCATAAAAGTGGGCTTATCACAAGAAGAAAACATCGAAAACATATAGTATTATATATTCCCTATGCAGAACATGTGACCATATGTCACTACAGAGTTGGTTGTATAGACCCACTAAGAAGGCTCTGATTCAAAGGGCCTCCTCATTGCCTAGATTCAAAATGTGTTTTTTTCAGAACACTAATCAATAGACTTTGACTGAATCAGCTGGTGTAATAGTGCCTGTAATTTCTTCACATCTTCCCTTAGGTCCTGCAGATCCTTGCTCTGTTGCTGTTGGTGTTTTTCAAGTTTGCTAAGCGGTAGGAGATCAGCTTGCACTGCAGATGTAGAGATTTTCCTTTTATAAAGAAAATGATTATAGGTAAGTAAGCATTCACTAGTTTACAATATCATCACAATGTTGCATTAGATAATGTGAAAGATAATACATTTACATACCTGTAGCATTTATAGTCTAAACATATTTTGAGTCAGCACTGATCAAAAAGAATGTCACATCATATGATGCAACCATATTGTCATATTTAAATGGGTAATTGTTTGGAGATCCTTGAAGCGGAAGGGCCTAGTATATCTTAGAAGGACTAGTTGATGTGTCATTGTTTCAGTAAATTAAATCTTTTTGGCCCTTTCACTTCAGTATCCTCTCCCAGTGTCTTGAAGTATGATGTTTTTACATAACAATGTCAAAGATAAATTACTTCTTTGTCACTATTACCTTTAGATCTATGTTACCCCTTTGCAGGGGTTTGGTTGTCAAGATGTTAGTGCATAGCCACAAGACTTAATGTTGTGCTAACTAAGTGCATGAAACTTCACATGGTGTGACACTACATCATAATGTGTGACAGGTATTGCCTGTCATTTCAGATGATCCATGTATCCCTCATATGATATATACTATACTTTTCTATGCACAGAACAATCAGTCAGTCATCATTAATTTATTCTTGTATTTTATAATTAATAGCTAAGCTTCATGTATGTTTGTTCAAACATTATGCATGGGATCACATTGTGGACAGCAAGTGTCTAACATAACTATTGCGTGCTGAATTCTGCAGAATGCCAAATTATGCATGATGGAAAAAACACCATGTAACCAAAGTAAGACACTCATCATAAAACCAAGACCCAAATAAACCCACCTGGCACTCTCATCTCCTGGAGCTGGTATGTGTGTTTTTGTCTGTTTTTGAATGTCCAAATATTCATCCAGTGTGCCCTGTAGGGTTTATGAAGTTAGACTTGTGGCTTTTGCATTTCTAATTGAAATTTAATGTGTCCCTGTTATTTTTATTGGTCTGTCAGAAGGTACCTTAATCTGTGCTGTGAGCTTCTTCATGCCTTCATGGTGCTCTGGATCGGTTTTGATGTCATCATCGTAAAGCTCCCCAAGCGGGGCACAGTAGCGCTGGATGTACTGTTTATCATAGAAACGCCAGAGGCGAGGCATGGACTCTTCTACTTGCAGGATGATGGAGGCCTGTTGCATCACTGCATTGGCCAGTGCATTGTCATACACTCTACAGAAACAGTGCACAGAGGCTTTGTTGGAAGCACAAATAAATCTGCCATCCAACAACAAATATGTGACACAAACATTATTCTTTTCTCTCATCTACCTTTGGAAAGTGTCAGACAGTAGGGCAATCATCAGGTTGACACACAGGACCGCAGACAGAGCCAGGAATGTACCGCAGAGCAAATAAGCCATGATGGGGTCCACTGCCACCATGGCATCAAACTCATATTCATCCACTAGGGTTATCCGGTAGAGACTGTAGAGCATCTGAGGCACTGTCTGCATACTGGGCACATCAGCTAGGCCTTAGAGCAAAGAGAGGGTTCTAAGTATAATCTACAGTATAATCTTTAAAGACTCTTGCACCAGTAAATAAAATAAATATAAAATCTCACCTCCAAATATAATCCAGAAGGCACAAGCATATGGGATATAGATCTCTGCATACAAGAAGAGGAAGCGTAGCACGTCGCCTGCAATCTTCCCCAGCATGACAATAAAGGGACCCATTACTCTAAAGATTGATAGAAAATCATCAATTTGTTGATGGTTTTGATTCTGAAACTATGATAATGTGGGAACCTCTCTAAAATACTGGAATTTCCTGGTTGCAGTACAGAATGGGAGATGGTTTTCTTCTCAGTGGTGACTAACAATAAGTGCACCAATGATTGGCACTGACCAGCTGCTGTGCAGCTTCTTCCCCAAGGCTACACTCCTCCTAATAAGGATGCTTCTTAGAACTTTTTTCACATCCATATTCTGTGAGCAGTGGCACATATTTTGCTGTCACAGACAAAACTTTTATCTTTGCCTTTATTCTGGTAACTTTTAAGGCAAAGTATCTGTATAAAGTGATTTTATTCCAGGTCATCTTTGATATTTCTTTTTTAAGTGGTTGAAATGATTAAATGTTTACACAATGTAAAGGGAACCCAATGTTTTTAAGAATAATTAATCATTATGAGCTTTAAAAACACATATTGCCATGTACTTGTTATATCCACTGTATATTCCATGACATAACTCTACAAAGTAGTGGAAGAAAATATGTCTTTTGTGAACTGATTCATCCATGCACTTTACCGTGTATATAATTCATCTACTGCTCATATCTACTCTATCACAGATGTATACATACATACATACACACATACTTACATACTTGAGAGGTACAGAACCTTTGCATATATATTTCACATTTTTATGTTTCTTAATTATTTTGTTATTTTGATGTATTAAATTGTTGTTCTGTACATATTTTTAAATTAATGTTATCACCAGAGAGGTATAGTAAGAATATCTTGTACTCAACAATGAAAAGGTTCTTATTTGCCATACAGAATCCAGATTGTGCGCTGGTCATCAATGTGTATTTTGTACATCCTGTACTGTGAACTGGGGGTTTAACCATATGGTGCGCAAGACTCTGATGCCTACGTTTCCATGGTTACCCTGCCGTTTAGCAGACGTTACCATGGTTACACAGGCACAAAAAAGCAACCACCTGTAGTGTGTATGGCGAAACTTGAGAAAAGCCACATGGCGGTGTAGACCACTGACCAGGTGTTGCCATTATTGTTCTAGCACTGTGTCTAGGAGATGATGTTACCATGGCAGCCAATGAATCCAGTCAGGTGTGACCAATGATGGCTTTGGCCTGCCGGATGTATAACCGTGGTAGCTGTCGTCGCTCACCAGATGTTCCCATTAAAGTTTGGTGACGCTGAAGTGATGGCTGTTACCTAAAGGCCCGGACATGCTTCATTAGTCTCAGCCAGAGGAAGATGATGGCCACAGCGAAGATACGGAGGCTGTACGTTCGGAGTGCAGGAGACACCAAGTAAATGTCGGCTAAGTGGAGCCCCAAAAGTGCTACCAGCAAAATGTACACAAGCCAATCAAATATATTCCTGCAACATAAACATGAGTGAATTCAGCTCCACAAAAGTTGTCACTTTAGTATATATTTGAAAAATGATATGGTTCTACCAAAGGTCTTGTGTGTAGCTCCCCTTCGAACTGTGGATGAACTTGATTTGTCCCTCTAAGTAATGACGCTCCTTTTAAATGAAGCAAAATACATCAGCATCACTGATTCAGAGACATCATCTCGTTTGTTTGTATTAGCTCTACTCATAATTAACACAAGCTGTTAAAATGTGAACACTAACACAGATGACTAGATTTGCAAAAACATTTCTGTTGTACTAGAGTGAGAATTATGAAAGTCCTGTAAAATGTGAGCAGGTCACCTCAGGCCACATGGGGTGTGTCCGGGCCAGGTCCTCTCTGAGTCTCCGTTCACTCCATTGCTGCCAGTTCTTCAGCTTTCTGCCAGAACGCACAATCTCCATCACCTCCCTGCACACCTCCAGTACAGTCAGCCCTAACGCCAACGCCACCACCAATGCACGCCACCAGTCCTGTGGACATGGGGTATATTGCTGCTGTCATATGAAAACCGTTTATGTTTTTCAGATAAACACAGGAAAGTGTCACATTTGTCCACTGTTGGAAAACATTTAATTTCAGATGGGCAAGAAAATGTTAATTATGTCAGATATTAATTTTGTACTCCAACAATTTTACAGACAATCATGATTATCAAGTCTAAATTGTCACATTAGTCACATTAAAATCATCATACTCACTAAGAGCTACTCAAAATGTTTTGTACTTTGGCTTTTTTGTTTATCATCTTATTTTTTACTAATTTATTTTTTATTCTCTTAAAAAAATGAATTTTATAACATGTTATTCCCTTGATAAAAGATAGGTTTGGGTGCATTTTGTATGTTTTTTGTCATATTTACCATGATGGTATATGTAACAGTCACCTCGCTCTCCCTCTGTAGATTTCGTTCCCCTTCCCCTGAGTATTAGTTTTCTGTGTTTATTTCCGTGTTTCCCGTGTCTGGTTCAATCCCATTCCACCTCCTGTCCTCCCTTCCTTCCTTTCCCCCTTGTTCCCTATCTAGTCTCCGTGTTTGGTTTGTGTCGCATCCCTTGATTATCAGTTACATCTGTGTCTCCTTTCTGTTTCCCTATTTAAGCCCCAGCCGATCCCTTGTTCCCTGAGTCTGTATTTGTATTTCCCCCATGGTGTTTGTTTGTGTTTCTGATTCCTGTAGTTAGTCTTGGTTTTCTGTATGTTTAATCTTGTTCTCTGTTTACAGGTCCGTGTTCCTCCCTTTTGATTCCTTGTTTCTGCGCATTCCTCGTCCACGTGTCCTGCTCGCTGAGTTGCGAGGGAGGGTTGAACCCTCAAGTTCCTGTTTTGTTTTCTTTGTTCGTTTGAGGAGCACGGGCCTAGTCTTTGTTTACATCCTGTTGTTTCCTGTGTATTGTGTTTTCCCTGCTGTGTTTTGACCATACTGTGTGTTTCCTCATTTTGTTCTTGTGTTATGTTTCTTATGTTTACCCTGAGTTGGGGATAGTTTGTATATAGTGTTTGTTTCATTATTAAAATCATATCTATTACCATACTGTGGCGTCCTCCCCTTTTCCCTCCCAGAAGCACACCGTGACAAGATGTTACAATTAGACAATGATTTAATACATGAAAATCAAACTTGGGCTACTTCAAAAAATAGAAGAGGTTTGGAAATGGCCTTCACTATCCCCAGACCTATTTTATTAAATCTAGGGATGGTAAAGACCATTTAAAATATATATTTTAAATTATAAAACATGTACAAGAAATTTAAGATATCACATTATTTGAAGAGTCCAATTCAATAGTAAAACCATTTAATTAATTTTTTTCAAAGTGCTATTCTAAAGATAACAAATCAAGAACGTAAGCCTTGCTACCTGTGTCAAGGGAACCATAGAGGTGCTTAGCAGTCTTGAGAATTGAACCCATAACTTCCTGATTGCAGGGCGAACGCCCTAACCACTAGACTGCCCTGATGACTGATAATTGTCACAACACATGCTAAAAGCTAATCATTATATTAGAGCTTGTATCATCACTGAAACTGAGGAAACCAGTAGGATCGCTGTAATGAATGCAGGTCTGTAGTAACAAATTGCATCTGCATGAATTAAACACTTATAATTATTCAGTTAATCCTGAAAATAATCACAAGATAACCTAATTACTATGATAATCAGTTTTTAATGAACATGTGACATGTGAAATGTCAGATGTCATGATATATAAAATTAAGAATTGTAATAGTAAAGCCATAAAAGTATATTTCTCCAATGGGATATTCTCTTTGTATGTATTGTATTCTGTCCTGCTTGCGATGTAGTTTTGTTTCTATGACCTGACCAGTGACAAATTTATGACCCCCTTCCAATCCCACCTGCGAAACCTCCAAATCCCCTCCATCTTTTTCAACATTCTCCTTTTCCATGAACACATAAAACCTAATTATGTGATGAGATAATTGGATTTTAATCAGATATCAGGCTGGCCATTAATCAAGGTCATCCAAATGAAAGGAGACTGCCTGGGGCGCAGACCTTTAGCCGAACCATTTGATCTCCAGTTTGGGTATTGCTTGGCATATCTCTGCAGCATTCTTGCTTTATCTACCAATGCTGAAAATCTGTAGATTTTTTACATTGCCCAGTTCATAGCCTTGTGATCTCCATAGCCAGACATGGAAAGTAGAATGGATCATACTGAAGATCTCAAACCACAATAATTTTAGACCATACGCTGACCTTTCCTTGGCAAGAATCAAGCCCTAAAAGACTCGCTAAAGAAACACCCCAGAAACACAGGTAAGTTTCATACTGTCTTAACTGGACTTATAGGTAAAATCATTGGAAACAATACCATTGAATAACATAAAATGGACAACATAGACCACAACAAAGATGTTAAGGATGGGTTAAAGCATTAATCCAATATGGCACTGCAATACTTTGGATGCATAAACAGTAGAATATCTCTCTGAGCAGCATCCTACCACGGGATTAGTTTTTAGCACATTTATATACATTGATGCTAACACTCTTGAAAAAAAACTATTGAACTAATAATAATAACAATAGTAATAATAATAATAATAATAATAATAATAATAATAATAATAATAATAATAATATAATAGATTACAAAAGAAAGACACATACAAAACCATACAATTAAAAATAAAATTTTACTTAGGCATGGTGGAAGAGAAATATTGAAAAGCAGCAAAAAAATTGAAAAGCAGCAGTCTTTGCGAAAGTTTGCGGAAGAGAGTTCCATAGTTTGGGAGCCATGACACTGAGATTCTAGGTTTTGGAACTTGAAGAATATTAATGCCAGAAGGTCTGTGAGAGGGAGAGTAAGAAGTCAGGAGTCGAGTAAGGTAAGGAGGACCAAGGCTGTGGAGAGCTTTAAAGGTGAGGAGTAAAACTCACCTTTAGACTCACCTCTATGGTATCCAAATCTGTTTACCTCCAAATAGTGTCTTGCCACTCATGGTCTTTTGGTCTCATGTGTCCATGTACTGTCTTGATTTCTATTGCTTGGAAAGGCTTGCCCTGTTGAATGGGGTCACGACTTTGCCTGGGTGAAGTTATAGCTTTTTTTGCACAGAGGCCCAAACTTTTCATGTCTAGCCCAAGCTGACATTAAAATCGAGTATTCAACAGTGCTTAATTTATGGGCCTCTTCAAATCGTTTTCCTCTGTGGATTTTTAATATCTCTCTGTGACAGCTGGTTCTGGGCAAATATGTGCAGCGTCGTGCCACTTGCCACATGGGGTGGAACAAACAGATTGCGTTAAACAGCGACAATGACATTTATATTGTTTTCCCGGCAATTGGGATTCAGGCGGGGTCCCTGCCTCGCTCCTTCACAGGCTCCACTGTGCCTACATGCATTCAGAAATGATACAGATGATAAAGCAGTCAGTGGCTAACCTCAAAATTAGGAGAAACTATAGAATGCATGCTACATTTGATGTCTGTTCTCTGGTCAAACCTAATACATTATTGGGCAAGTGTTTCCTCAAATACGTAGATCTTAATTCTTTCATTCATCCTGCAAAGAAGATGAGTCAGAGTAAAACTAGTCTAGAGCTTCATCCAAACCTAATGGGATATTTGTGTTAACTTAAAGGTCCCATGACATGCTGATTTTTTATGCTTTTATATAGGTCTTAGTGGTCCCCTAATACTGTATCTGAAGTAGGCAGGCTAGGGGAACTCATATTAATGTTAAAAATTTGTATTGATGTTAAAAACTTTCATGTCATGGGACCTTTAACATGTGAAATTTTCTCTAGTTAGGGTCAAATCTGAGGTCTTGTTTTTTTTTAATTTATGACTGTATGGACTATTTGGTTCTCCCCAGAGCACGAGGTTCCTCCTCATGCTCTGAGGGAGTTTTTCCTTTTTTCCTTTTGTCTTGGTTCTTCTCTGTGGTTCCTCCCAGTGGTTCCTCCTATGTTCTTAGAGAGTTTTTCTTTTTGAGTTTGAGTTTCTCTCACTGATCCCTCCTCATGACCTTAGAGAGTTTTTCCTTTTGAGTCTTGATTCGTCTTTGTGGTTCCTCCTCTTGGTGTTTCCTTTTCACCATGAAAGTTGTGTCTTACAAAGAAAATGAAGACATTTTTATGCCGACCTACTGTCCTGCAATACAATTATCACAAACAACATATAGCAAACAGAGCGGGGGAGCAAGCACCGTTTTCAGCATTAATTATGTTTTTGTATTTCCTCATGCTAATTTTTTGGAAATGAAACGTGGGATCCTTTGCAGAGACTAAATAAATGCAGGTCCTTTATGAATGCTTGCTTTACGTTTGAATGTGCATTTGAATGAGGGAACATTCTTTATAGCTGTCTTCACTGGCATGTAGTAGGCTTACTCTCTCTAGAGAATTCTTAGTAACGGAACAGAAGAAGTGGGAGCTCACGGTGAGAATACAGAACAGGGGGCAAGAAAGAATCACAATGATATTTGTGTGATTCAGGAAAAGACAGCACACAACAATATCTGACAATATTTCTTCCCATTTAAATTTTACTGAAAGGATCTTAGAAATTTGTGCTGATAAGTAGACAAGAAATTTCATGCTTGGCCTTCTGGTGAACAAAGAAAATGTCATGACCAGTCTACACCTTTTATTTAAAACTTCTTTACAGTTAGATTTAGCCCATTTGGTGAAGCACAACTTGTATTAGCCATCCTCTAGATCCCCAGCAGCATCACTGTGCCTAATACTCCAGGAGCATACGCACTACCATGTCCATGCCATGTAGGCAACAGTGTGGTGATCCCAGATCAAATCTGGTCCTCTGTAAGGTCCGTCCAGCGGCCACCGGAGGGCGCTGAGTTTTTGTATGGTTAAGACTTTTATTTTGATATCCTGAGTACACTAGCAGGAAGAGGCCTGGAGATAGGCTCCAGCTGCTGGTGTACTCAGGACTAAGTGAAGGGGTTTTGTCATTGGTTCGTTATGTTTCATGTAGTGTATTTAAGTTCTGTTTAGTTTGACCTCTGTGTCGGTCAACCGCTCACAAACCTGCACTTTCAGTTCTGTGTTCTTAGGCCCTCGTACCTTATGTGTTTCACGTTTGAAAATAAAAAGAACAAAAACAATGGAAGCCTGCCGTGTTGCATTCTCTGCATGGGGTGAAGCAGCGAGACGTGACATCCTCAGTCAGACATTTATCACTGTTGAATTGGGGGTTGGGTCAGGGGGGAAGTGGAGACCTAGTAACATACGGTTTGTGGAGATCAAGTTACAATAAGGAAAATCAGGTAAAAAAAAGGAAAGGAGCAACATGCAAAAGTTTGGGCACCCTGCATGCTTTGTTGAAGGACATCACTGATTTTCAATTAAGTTAATGTGGGAGACTTTGGCTGATACAGAACCTGAAAGCATTTACAAATCTCTGAAAAACACTTCATTCAGAATTTCCTAAAGAGGGCTGTGAGCAAACCATAGTCCTAACACATTAGTCAAGCTCATCAAGGTAAATAACCACTATTACTATGATTAGTGAAGTCCAAAGACATCAGGTGAACTGGAGATACTAAACTACCTCTGTGTGTGTGTGTGTGTGTGTATGCCCTGCGATGGACTAGTGACCTATCCAGGGTGTTTCTCTGCCTTTTGCCCTATAATTGCTTGGAATGACTTTGGACACCCACCAACTGGGATAAGTGACAGTGAATGTTAAGGTTTTTTTCTCATTCATTAATTGTGGTTCATATCATAACTTCCATTAAGTAAAGGTGCTCTTGTCTTGTCTGGTTGGTTGGTTGTCTGTTTTGCATGATTCCTGCTGATTTTAGAGGATGTTACACATGAACTTATGCATATTCATTAATGTGTAATTCATAATGCATTAATGCATTCATTTCTTTAACTGTCGGAGAAAGCTCCAAACATAGGGGCTGACACTGACTTGAATATTATCTCTGTAATTGAAGGACAGCGCCGTGTTCTCATGCTTGTTTTATTGAGCAACAGCGTATTCCACACAGCTGGCCTTTCTGTCTCATCTTCTGTCCTTGCCAGCATCAAGCAAATAACTAATAGCTGTTTTTATTTTCTTCATTGATGTGCCAATATAACTATGTTATTACTTGGTCTGGGAAAGTTAATGCGTTATTATCGCATTAACGCTTTATTTACTTAACGGCAACAATTATTTTATTGCGCGTTAATGCAGGTTTTTTAAAATCCATCTTATATGGACAAAAGTACTGGGACGTCTGACCCCCGAGAAAAACAGACCCCATTACTTTTGTCCATATAAGACGACTGACAGTTACACCAAATGTGACTTTCAAGATTCAAGATTCAAGATTTTTATTTGCCATTTGCTCATGAGACCAGCAGTCCATGCACATTGGAATTCTTGTGCAAAGCTCTCCAAGTTAAGCTTTGTCAAGCAATTTTTTGATAGGTAGAAAAGACAGGAAAATAAAGCAGAGAATAGAGCAATCTTCTGGTAAATGTGACTTTAATAACACTGCATTCAGATACAGAGACATTCATATGGAGTTGATCCCTCTTTGCAGCTGCTATAATACTGGTGCCCCCATGCTCTGGTCTCATTTTTCAGTAATGAGCTAGATAAAATGTGAATACGCTGCAGTGACAAATACCTTTGGTTGTGTATTTGATGTGATTACCTTAATGTTTAAGTTGATATTTACAGAAATATATGAACTGCAGCTGTGTGACTGTGTTAAACGGAACACGGCTGTTAAAAAGCATCTTATTTGTTTAAAGTGTTTAAACTCCACTTTTGTTCATATAGCAGTACTTTAAAAAGAAAGGTGTGAAATAAACTTGTTTTAAATTAATTATTCAAATTGGCATATAACAATGCGATTAATCGCAGAAAACCATGTGGTTAATTGAGATTACAATTTTAATCCTTGCCCAGCATCAATAAATATGTATATATGTATATCTATGTGTAAATACAGTATATGTATGTATATATGTATATGTGTAAGATTTAAAAAAAAAATGTTTAAATGTGCAATTAATCGTGAGTTAACTATGGCAAACATGAGATTAATCGCAATTAAATATTTTTATCTACTGACAGCTCTAGTAATTACACAAATTTAAAATAAAATATATATATATATGAACATGTGTATTTATGTATATTCATCCTTCTGGTCACTAATCATGGCTGGTTCCTGTCCCCTTGATTCAGAGTTGCTGTAGAGGCAGTGTTCTTCAGTTTAAGTGAAATTTACAATGCTCTTGTCCCGCTGCCCTGTTATTAGCCGATCTTCCCCAGAAATGCCACCTGCCAATTACTTTTGTTTCATTATGCCGACAAACCCACGCGAGCCGAGGTTATTTTCCCTGAAGATGCGCGATTTGACACCACAACACCTCTTACTTAAAAAATCGGAGAAACTGCAAGGTGTAATCTCGGTAATTACACACTGCAGCACTCTAATTTCTCCATGCATTGTGTATGGTGTCAGAAGAGGACACAGGGAATTGTAGTTTCGGCCTGTTATGAGCTGTAGTACGACAAGCATTGATTCAGTAATTAGTACCTAGAACTTTTTTGTTCAACTTTTTTTCCTTTTTTTTCCCTTTTTTGACATACACTCAACAAAAGGAGCTAGGCAATGTGTTACTGCCCTGCAAAGCCCGTCAGATACATCTTATAACATATATAACATGTGGCCTACATTGTGATTGAGGATGTAAGGGACATATCTAGCTATTGCATTCGCAGGCATTTGAAAGGATGCAGTACATGCAAGTACTCACTAATTATACTATATAAAATATATTACCATATTACACATTTTTTGTTAGCCTGTCTCTATTATCACTTATTTACAATTAGGCCAATAAATATTTGGACATGGATGCATTTTGGACACCATCACAATGCGTTTGAAATCAAGCAATCAAGCAAGTACAAAATTTCAGCATTGATTTAAGGGTTTACAAAGGACATGCAATAAATCTTCTTTGCATAAATCTAAAGTCTGTAATCTCATCACAACTTGATTGTGGAATTTCAAATCCATTGTAGAGAGAAAACTACAATAAACTGAAAACAAAATAGTGTAACCATGTCATGGCAGATGTCATCTGCTAAATTGACATTTTATTGTACTGATTATTTCCAAAACAGAACGTTTGTCTTCATGAAATTAAATGGGAGATGTCAGAGCTGTAAAATCAGCAGGATCTCAGTGAGCCATGAATATTTGTAGTTACAAGCTTTATTTATATGAAATAAGAACAATTAATTGTGTAAATGATCGCTACAATTAACATACACTCACATGTGATCTCATTTCAACAGTCATTTCATTAGGTACGGTAATGTGTAGCACGTAGTCTGTGGTATCTTCCACCTGCCTTATTCTGAAGGTTTTAGTTTTTTACACTATGGCTTTTACATGCCAAGTTTGTTAAAGATGAGATGACCAACATTTTTGGACATTTTGCACTTTCTTTCTTCTAGTATAGAGTCTATTTATATAAGTGTTTTATATGTATCATGTATCATACTCTATCAAAACATCTGGAGCCATACTTTCTTGTCCCAGTGTATACATATATATCTGAGATGATAAAAAAAGTTTACTTTGCCTTTGACTTTGGCATGTGGACACTTGAGATGAATTATGAATTTATATATTTTGCCTATACACTACAACTTCTTGTTTGTGTTGTATTTTGACAGTCGATCCGGGAGGTGACAGGTTATGTTCTGGTGGCTCTGAACCAGTTCGATTATCTGCCTCTGGAAAACCTGCGCATCATCCGCGGCACCAAACTTTACGAAGGACGATATGCTCTGTCCATCTTCCTCAACTACAGACGGGATGGTTACTTTGGCCTCCGGCAGCTCGGCCTGAAGAATCTCACTGGTATGTTTTTCTCTCTCTCTCTCTCTCTCTCTCTCTCTCTCTCTCATGTTTTTTCTTTGTCTGAAAAGTATTGGACTTTGTCATAACAGCTGTTTCTTGTTATTAGTACTAAAGGCTGTCAGTCTGGGCATCAATTATTATTGTTTCAGTCACGATACTGACAGCTAAATCTTATAAAAACATCTTTTGTTTCCAAAAAATGTATTAAGCAAAACATAATATTTAGTGAAAAATTATTTGCAACGTCCTAGCAACCACCTGGGATACCATAACAAATGGTGAGCAAAACCTTGGCAAGCACTTTGTATACCATTTTAACCACCTAGCAATTTCTTGGTAAACCACAAATATACAATAGCAATCAATTGAGCAACCCTCTGGGCATCTGCTTAGCATTACATTACATTTACTGCATTTATCAGACGCTTTTATCCAAAGCGATTTCCATTCCCTACCTACAGGGGGCAGTCTCCCTGGGCAGTCTCCCACAACACAATAGCAACCACCTAAAATACCCTCCATCATTCAATACCCTAACAGCCACCTGTAAAATGCTCAATCAATCTTATTCAGGGAAATATTTAAATTAGTTATAATATTTAGCTTAGTTTAGGTTTATGCCATTCATTTTTAGGCTAAATTGGGGAAAATAACAAAACCATAAAAAAAATAGTAAAATATATTTATAGTATATGTATATGTAAATGTTAATAAATATAAATATTACCGCTGAATTATATATTTTTACCTAATATTTACATAAATATATAGCATAAAAAAATTCAAAATATATTTTTGTTTGTGCTAATAAATATAGACTTTATATATACAATACCATTTTATCTTATTTACATGTACAAAAACAAAATATATTTCACTGTATGTCAGATTATACTTACTTTTTTCCCTTTTTTGATATTACATACATTTGGATAGGATTTAATTAGTGCATGCAGTGCAGTGCTACCTCATTCACAAATGTATTGCGATGGCTTCCCAATTACACTTGGACTTAAACTGGTCTAGTGATTAGCATTTATCCATTTTTAAGGTGGGCCACGCACACCCATAAAGAACATTTACATTCACAGCATGCTTCCCTTTGGAGGCAACTGAAGTCATTTACTCTGAACAAATGATATCTCTGTTACTGGCAGCTATGATTACTTTCCTCACTGTCCATTACCTGAATGACCAGAATGGATGGCACTTTTTTACTCTTATTTTTCTTTCCAAAACCATTACTGGCTATCAGAAGGTGGAAGGCCTTTGTTTTCAGATCTTGCACAGGCAGAATATGTTTTCTCACTGACAATTCATTCACATGAGTGATCTTGGGCTTAAAAATGTCTAAAAAATGGTTTTAGTTTGTGTGTGGAATCTTAAAATCCAAAAACGTAATTCTCTACAAATTCTAAACATTTTATTCTAAAATTAGTACTGAATGCCCCACGCTATATTTAACCACTAGTTTCAGTCTTCTTAGGTCATAGCTCTACATTCCTTTGTAGAATAGTTCTTTATTACAGCTGTAATGGTGAAGATTTTTTATAGCTCACAGTAAGTCATACTGTGTCCTAAACAACATATCTGTCACGTCTCTTCAGCGGCCCCTAGAGGCTACCACATGTTAAATTTTGGTGATGGTTTTTTTTAAATTTATTATTAGTTACAGCTTTTACTGTTTAGTCAGTGTTTTTGTTTTGTTATTGGTGGTTGGGATTATGTTATACATATTTAAGGGGTTTGTATTTGAATGTTTAGTTGTGGATCAACCGTCATGTTTGGGTGATTTATGTTCCATTTCCCTAGTCTTCACTTTGTGTTCTGTTAGGCCCTCATGCCTGTTTATTTCTATTGTTTGAAAATAAAGTATCACAAAATGGAAGTCTGCGTTTGCGCTTGCTCTCAATGCCAGGGGAGAGTGGGGAACCATGACAATATCCAAGTTTGGACAACCTTAACACATTTTTCAGACTGTATTGTTGACTTGTAGTGTTACCACCATCAATTTTGTACCTCCAGTTTAAATTTTAGGAAGAAAAATCAGGACTCCAACATGATTTGGCTGATCATGCGCATCTGGGTTGAGTGATAAATTGTGTAAATGTGAAGAACAGGATGTCCAAACACACTGACAAGTCTAGCTTAAGTTCATTGAGCAAGAGTGTAGGTCACAAGCTTAGACCAACTAGACATATCATCTGGATTTTTTCAGCAGAAAAGGTCTTTTTACAAGCATCTTCTTAGAAGTAACGTGTCATTAACGCTGTGTAGATGTTGATAATAGTGCACACCCTGGCACAGCTGTAGACATCAGTTTCTCCTGGGCTTCTTGATCATCTTTCAGACACTCTAGCTCTTATTTCTTAGTTGTGACAGGTTTCTCCCTGGAGTCCCCTGTCTTCAGATGTTTTCCTTCTGAGAACCTCGAATAATCTTCCTGTGTTTGAAGAACCACTACATTTTCATTTCCAGTCATTAGAAACAGGAAACTGGACCTTTTTTTATTCAACTTATTACAAAATTCAGCATGCAGATAGGATGCCTGGGGTTCTACATATCTGAAGCAGGAAGAGCAACAATGCCGCAGGCAGTTGGATTTGTGTGACTCCCTCCATTCATGGCCAGCAGACAGCCCACGGGCGACAGGGTTGAAGGGAGTGAGGGATGGAAAGCCAAATGATCTGTTGTTGAAATATACATTTTTATTTAACTATGGGGTACACCACTGAGCTGACCGCAAAAAAATCTTTTTTTTATTTGTATCAAAAGGTTTTCAGTCTCTACAGACAAGCACTGGCAGTAGTTAAGAGCCCAGTGACTGTCAGCTTTTCCACAAGTTCGTTCAGCCTATGACTACCCTAAGGTCACCATGTCCAGTACCAGTTATGAGCAAGTTATGGGCCGTGGAGCAGTGATGCACTTTCTTTGGGATAAGTTGGTGTATGGTTAATCTTCCAGCATTAAGCAGACAATCTGAACAATGGGTTCCTGAGTGGTGTAAGTGTTGTTCCCATTATCAGGGGATGTCTACCTCAATCTGTGGTTGTACCCCAACTATGCATGGCTGAGAGTCAAGGCAGCACAGTTGTCCTTGCACTCTCTGGGTGGGTAGGATGGACCTCTGTCCCGGTCATTTAGTGTAAGCATTTGCCTTTCTCCGGCAAATGTGGGGAAATATCCTTTGTTCAGTTTGTAAAGATGGAAGCGGAACCATACGCTAGTCTTCACCCTAGTGGAAAGCCTATCCAGAAGATTCCTGCATGTCCTGTGTGTGTCATCCTCCATCGTAATCTGTATGACCAGCACTTCTTGGTTTTACTGCTGGGTTGGCAACTTTAGGTCATATCCAGCCTGATTTATACACATATTTAATTCACTCTGTGCTTCCTTTTCACCAGTTTCCCCAGAACACTTGCTGGAAGATCCGTGTAAGCCAATTAAGACCAACCCCCATTAGCATACAAATCCAAAATAATGAATAATTAAAGTAAACGGTAAGAGAACCACTCGTTGCAGGGGGGGATTTTCCAGATTAATGGTAGAACATTTGCTACATGTGTTTTCTTGTGCTGCATAATTAAACACCAGACGTGAGACCTTTCCCTTAACCTTTATTTAATCAGGGGAAATTAAATTTGAAGCATATTTTGAAGCTCATTTGACTGGGAAGCGTGTGAACAGCAATTCCACATCACACCCCCACCCCCTAAAAAACTACATATTGTTTCTCTCATCTGCTGCATCTGACTTGTACCTTCCATGAGTAATGATCTGGACATTTTTCCCTTTTCAAAGAGAAAAACATTTGAGAAACACTTAACGTGGAAGTCTATGGGCAACTGCTAAATGGCCTAACAAAGCCTTGTTTATGAATTTTACCTCTTACAGAGTTTTACCTCTGTAAGCTTTTGGATTTCAATGGAAGGAACGTGTTTATATATGCTATGTCTTCCAAAACTTTGGGGAGGGCGGGGGGGATAAACAGCATGTTGCACTGATCAAACAAAAATTGCTGATAGTTGAAATATTAATAAGAATCCTCATGAAGTTATGATCTCAGTCATCAAAGACATTAAACGTCTGGCAAAGTGCTCCTCAGTATATCAGCTATGACCCAAGACTGCAGAGAGATGTGTATTTAGCTGTAAAAAGAACCGTAAATGTTGGAGAACTTGAGAAAAAAGGTTGATATATTCCTGACTGAAGTGTGGAGAAGCTTGAAACATTTCTGGTATTTTTTTAAAAGACTGATTAAAACATTCTCAGTGTAGAGGCTGAGATGGCCAAAAATAGTGGCTATATTGTTAGAGTACCTTCTTTGGTGGATATGGTGATGAAGTATCAGCCTGATCAAAATTAAAAAACAAAATAAAGCACTGTTAGATGTTTATAGAAGGTTTATCCTAGCTATAGTCATCATGACTAAAAACAAACAAACAAAAACTGTGTTGGCCTGTTTTGACTGCAGTGTAAAAACTAAATTTACACATTTTTTGGTTAAGGCCATAGATATCGAGTTAACACTGACAGAGGCAGACAAAACATTTTGTTGATCCTAGGGGCCAAAAACAAGTTGAGAGGAGAACATGCAAACTCCATACACACAAGGCCAGGACCCAGATTGGAACCCCCAACCATGGAGGTGTGAGTCAATAGCACTATTCACTGCACCATCATGGGGCCTTTAATGGGGCTTGAGAAAAGTATGATTTTTTTATTGGTGGGAAAGGGAGAGCTGAGACAAAATATTGGTATTATTATCAGTATACTGGTTGGATTTTGAGCATGTTTGAATATTATTAAAAATACTGTTTAAAATATATTATAAGTACAGCCTTGAGTTTGATGTATATCGTCTTTGTTGTTTTTTTTCATAACTCGATACTATTGGTCAGTCTCAACCTGGGTCTGTAAAATTTAGAAATTATTAACCAATGAAAAGTATTGAAAACAGCTTGGGATTAAACCGCTTTCCTCCATTGGACACTACAGCTGTCGCCAAACCCTTGTAACTCCACCCCCATCCAGCGGAGCTGCGCAACAGAGCAAAAAGCTACAACATCATTATTCAGCCTGAGTTTATGTACAATCTCATACCTGTACACCACTTGTGATGTGTATTATAAAGTGAATTTAATGTTTTATTTACTATATTAATAAAAATATATATTCATTGTTGTATTCAGTTAAGACTAGCTGCTGTTTTTTTACTCCTT
>JBBJLR010000153.1:5315063-5325495 GCA_037577145.1 Brachypetersius gabonensis
GGGAGAGGCCCCACCCCCCCCCCCCCCCCCCCCCCCCAACCCAGAATGCAGGAATAAGGGGTAGATAATCAATGGATGGATAAAATGATGATGAAAATAAAATATAATTTTTAACTTTCTAAAATTCACACACCACCACCACCTCCCATTTTTCACCTGGACAGGGTGCCGGGGTTAAACAAAACAAAAACTGAGCTCTTTAACCTCAAATAGTCAAGGTGTAGAAATAAAGATGGCTACAGAGAAAAGCACTGTGATCACTGCAAAGAGTGGGTTAGGCTTAAGAAGGGAGTGTACAAGAGATGATCCAGGACTGCAAAATTGGAAGAGATACCTTCTTCTGTGTTCTCAAGTCTTACAAAAAAGGGAGAACTTAATGCTGTTCTGATGGCTAATGGGGGTTTCACAAAATACTCCTGGCTGGGGTGGCCGAGAGTTCTCCCCATGTCTGTGTGGGTTTCCTCCACAGTCCGGATCAGGTAAAGATAAGATAAACCTTTATTATTTGCTTGGTCATGGCAGTACAAAGTTAATAGCAGCAAAAATGAAGAAAAACAGTAAAATGGAATAACATAAAATGGAATCAAACTATGTCACAGTACAGTATAAAATGTGATGTTCAAATGTACAGTCTAAAAAATGTACAGTATAAAATCTAGGAATATAAACATGGACATCTGTATTGTAAAAAACATACATATAAGCATGTAAACTGTAAGTAAGACATACTGTAGACATGGGCAAGTTGTATGCATGTACACAGTGAGTATATATAAAAGTATATACAGAGTGGATGTATAAGTAAAAATGAGAACTCTGTAGATACACACACACACACAGGTACAGTGACAGGCCTTGACAACGGCATTAGAAATGCACCATAAAAATTGCCCATTCTGCCCAACAGTAATAGCTACATCCATAAATTGCATAAATGAAAGCTACCCTGGTGTATTGGATATGTGTGTGTCTGTCTGTGAGAGTCTGGCAGCGGTTGGAGGGAAAAACCTGAATCTCTTCGCCATCATTCTCCTGTCACTCATCACCTCCACTGGGTCCAGAGGGCATCCTAGAACAGAGTTGACCCTGTTCAGTCTTTTTCTGTCCCCAGCAGAGATGCTGTTGCCCCAGCAGACCACATCCCATAAATAAAAGCAGTTCTCAAGCAAAAAACAAGGGCCTTTAAATCTGAAGACGAGGAGGAGCTGAAAATGGTGCAAAGAGAGCTGAAAGGACTGACCAGGGATGTGAAGGACAGCTACAGACAGAAGACGGAAAACCAGCTTCAGCAGAACAATGTTAGCGAAGTCTGGAGAGGCCTTAGATCCATGTTGAGCCACAAAGATCAAAACTATGAGGGGTGTCAGGTGGGCTAATGAACTTCATTATCAGGTTTGATTCATCCAGGATGCAGTCTTCAGCATCGACTGCAGACAACCCCACCCCCACTGCTGCTTTTCCATCTCAGACACCTCAGACACTTCCCACCTCCTCCACACAATCAGACCCCCACCCCAAACTCCAGCATGCAGTACACATCCAGCACACAGCTCCTGCCTGTCTCTCTCAGCCATCCGGGTTAGCAGGGAACTGAGGAGGATTAAAGCCAAGAATTAGCAGGTCCAGATGGCATCAGCTCAAGGGTTGTCAGATCCTGAGCAGATCAACTGTGTGGAGTGATGGAGCTCATCTTCAACCTGAGACTGAAGCTGGGGAGAGTTCCACAGTTCTGGAAAACCTCTTGTGTAGTATCAGTGCCAAAGACCCCACCTGACATCCCACCTGAAGAAGACCATGGAGCGGCTGGTCCTGGCTCAGCTTCGGCCCCTGGTGTGCTCATCACTGGATCCACTTCAGTTTTCATTCATCTCCTATATCGTTCCCTTTCTCACCTGGAGACCGCTGTGAGAATCATGATCTTTGATTTCTCCAGTGCCAGCAAGAACTACCTCCAGATCAACACTGGAAAAACCAAGGAGCTGAGGGTAGACTTCCGCAGGCTCAAACGTCCTCCACTGCATCCACTGAACATCCAAGGCAAGGACATTGAGGATGTGGAGAGCTACAGGTACCTTGGTGTTCATCTGAATAGAAAACTGGACTCTTAACTCAAATGCTCTCTATAGGAAAGGCTGAGCAGGCTGTACCTGCTGGGGAAACTCCGGTCTTTTGGAGTGAAGGGCCCGCTCCTGAAGACCTTTTATCTCTGTGGTGGCCTAAGCAAATCCTCTGGGATCAACGAAGTTTTCTGATTCTGGCTCTTGGTGTGACCGTGTGCATGTGTTTTTTTGTTTTTGCCCTGCGATGGACCTGACCAGGGTTTTTCTCTGCTTTTTGCCCTGTGACTGCTAGGAAAGGCTCCACATCCAAAGATTAGTGGCTCAGATAATGAATGAATAAATGAATGTAATTTTATTTTAGAATATAATTTCTTATAATCACCTTCGCTTGTGGTCATGGGCTTAAATTTATATATTTTTTATTTGACATTAAAAAAATATTGAAGGAAAAATTGAAGGAAACTTATCACTCATGATAAATAAGGCACTGTAAATTCCAATTCCATTGTAAATTTCAGTAAGGCCAGTAACATACTGCATAAATAAGAAATTCATTTTTCATTTTAGGAATTTAAAATGTCAGTTTGGACCCCTAAAGACCAAGTAATATTACTTATGGGTCAATGTTGATTAATAGAAAGTGCTGCAAGTGCGTTTGTGTGCCTTTCTTCTTCCAATGTGGAATGAGAGTGTAGTGAAGTGACCACTTGTCATGTATGAACACACAGTGTGGACAGCACAAAATTCTTTCTCTGTGTCAAATCCATTCACCCAAGTGAGGCAGCGGGCAGCCAGGAACACAGTGCCCAGGACGGAGGTATGTTGGGACAGTATCTTGCTCAGTGGTGCCACTAGCAGACCTGGGCTAAGAACCTTCTGATCGCAGGGGCAAATCCATAAATACTAGGCCATCAGCTTGGTAGAAACTAAGCATCCTTTTACAAACACAGGCTTCATCCAAATTTGGCAATGCAGTACAAACACAAGCAGTAGCATAGAGATGCACATTTCATAATGGGATATTCAGTAGAGACATGGAAAACAACGCTCAGTGGATTTTACACATTATTTTTAATAAGATTGTGATACACAACAGCCAGTGCACATCGTACCCAACAAGATATACCCCGCCTGGGTTACATTAAGCACATAATCAACTTTCCATCTGACTGAGGTTGTGGTTACCACAAATACACTTAGATGGTATTGTCATATGATCTCCTTATGCCACTGAGATTTATCTTGAAATAAACATTGAAATGTGTGAGCTATCGTGTTAACGACCGTCCACATACACATGGATCACGTCTCCCTGAGTCTGTGTGTCCCCGGGGTGTGTGTGGCTTATCCGAACCAGTGGTTGCCCATACACTCTCTGTTCCACTCCACGCAACACAGCCAGCACCATTCGAACTTGCACTGCGCACGAGGACACACCATGTGCATGCAGCCACCTGAGAACAGAAACGCAGCAGATCAACAGAGCACATCAACACCAACCCAGCCTTACTGCAGTCACTCTAATAAGTAATAAACAAACAAAAAAAGCATTCTTTATAATGGCCTGTTTCTTCATAATGGCCTGTGTGTAACAATGTAAAAGAATGCATTTAAAAAAGGTTTTCAAATCATAAAACTTTCAAATTTTAACCATTTTTGTGATACCTCTCTGAGAAATGTCTGGTTCCTATAACTGCAACTGTGACCGATTCTCTCTATGATTTTCTCTTAATTGGGTTTCTTATCTTCACTCTAAAAAGGACGTCAGACATTCTGCTCAAATGCCTATCATTGCTATGCACAGAGATGGAGCGCTCACCGTTCTTCTCCACAGGCACTCTGCACTTGGGGCAGGGTCTGGTAGTCTCCTCTATAGTCTCCTGAGAGGCCTGCTCCCACCGAGCTCTCAGAGCAGCTTCTTCATCCACTACATAACCCTGGCACAGCAAAGACAATAGCAGACTAGGAGAAGTAGGTGGAGATCATTTAACTCATCATCAGTGTAGGTGTGGGCGTGAACAGCTATTACACAGTTGTACTGCACACATCTCCTTCAAAATGCTTGTCTTTTGGATTGTGACTTAAACACATTGGATTGGAAAGGATGACAAATGACAAGTGTTGCCATCTTGTGGCTAATCTCTTCATCGCAGTAGACATTTACTGAAATGTTTTTGGACTATCTTGAATTTGTTCATTTGTAATCAAACCTGAATTGCATTTTAATCTTCACTGTTTCCATCTCAATTCAGTAAGGCAAAAGCTGCAAAGGCTCTGTTAATATAAAACAAACTATCACTAATAATTTGCAACACTTGTAAACCAAGTTCCTTTGTTGGTATGGTCAGCAGGGTTTGCCTAAATACGGCAATACCCCAGTTTTACGCAGATCAGGAGTCGCCGATTCGGTCACATGATTTTTTTGGGGAGCCATACTCATGGGCGTAAATCCCCACAATAACGCGGAAACTGCAAATATCCTCCTGCTTTTTTTTTTTTGCTTTTTTTGGGCAATAAATATATTTGTTCTGGATGTTTTCACACAATGGGACCCGTTCACCTCGCCGTGGTGTCCCAATATTTTTGTCCCGCAACTTCCGAGTTGCATATCTTGGAGGGGAAAGCACTCAGACACTTCAAACCCCACAGTTCGGTAGATCTCCGAATCTAAACTTTTAGCCCGAGTAGATAAGGTTTTATTCTCAGTCAAGCGTCTTTCAGAGGGGAATGTCTCGGTGGGGAATTTAAATTCGAATACGAGTTTACCTTTACATTTTCTTTAAGGGTAATGCATTGAACTGAGTTTAAAATGTCACTGATGATTACTGTAATGATTATAGCATGTTAAAAAAATCTCAGATCAAAGGTTTGACAAGTGATTGACACAGTAATTGCATCAACCAAAAATTGCAAATGCAATTGTAATATTAATTAATTAGTGAATTCAGCTACTTTAAGGTGCACCCATTGCTGACACAGGTGCTCAGTTGCACAAACACACAGAAACACGTAGCCCATAGAATGGGATGCTCTAGTGCAGCCTGTCTGAAGTACCAAGCTTTGGATAGCTCCTTAGTTACATGCATACAAAAGCAGGCTATCTTGCTCGAAATAATGTGACTTCACACAATGACACGTGTTTTTTCAGGCTAGATTTATAACATAACTGGGTCACTAACTTTTCATCTGATCCTGCATTTTGTTGCTGATAAATACCTGTACCTGATAACCCTCATTACCAATTTGCAACTCTAGTAATAGAACAGAGATCCTACAGTAGTGAGGCTGGGGATAGTTGGTGTGTAGTTTGAATACTTGTGTTGTGAATGAGTGAGTGGTACATACCTGCAGGGCCCCACCTGCTTCTGGAACAGTCCTCTGTCTGCACTCGCCCTCATGATACTCTTCCTTACAGTCCCGGCAGAACATAAACTGCACAACAAGAAATATTAAGAACAAGTCACACTAAAGAAGCAAATACCAGTAGGCACACCTACTCACAATGAGTTTTCCATAAGGCATTTTTTTAAAAACCAAAACACAACAACGCAGGTTTTCACTATACGCGGGTACTCTTGGAACATAACCCCAGCGAAAAGCAGGGGATTACTGTATATAATTTAGTTGTATGTAAGAGTATATAGACCCTGGTCAAATTACGTTTTGATTTGCGAATTTGCAAAAGTAAAAACGAATACACATCATCTACAAAGAAGACATTATTTCACTTATTTCAGTGCATAATTACTGTATATTTTTTCCCAATTCAGCAAATAAGTTTTTTTCCCAATTCAGCAAAAAAACCCCCAAAACTTCTATTTGGTGTCTGAAATCTGATTCTTGGCTTTTCTAGTAGAGTTACAAGGACAGCGTAGTTTGCACATCCTGGAAGAATTTTTCCAATAGTCTAGAATTTAGTTGATTTCAACAGCCAGTTGATTTTTCAACCAGCCACGGTACTTCTCATCCTCCAAACATCTCTCATTGCATTTACTTGTTCTGCACTCGCAGTGTTAAGGTGAAGCAGTCTCCCTGCTATGCACCAGCTATATACATACAACATTTCTTCGCTTTCTAAGGCATGCATATAGGCCTATGAGGTACACACTGTCCCCTGCTATAGGTTGTGACGTGCACTGGTATAAAAAAGTAAAATAAATAAATACATATATTCTAACTGGGAACAGATATCGTTGCTTCATTTTGCCCAATAACTAATTTAATCCAATCCCCTTTAAAATTCCAGACTATTCAAAAACTTTTTTAAAGACTTTTTTTAAAAAGACTTTTTAATAATTTTCAAACATAGGCCAACTGAATGCTTCATCATAAAAATGTTCAATAAAAAATGTTATTCCTTGGTGGTATTTTTATGTGACTATTTTAGTGTTACTCTTTGGGTCTGTTTATACTTCCCAAACACCAAAAATAATAAATATCATGAAGCATACACCAGCCACCTTGAACCCTGCATGTTTTTTAATAGATGCATAAATCGATGGATAACTAGATAGATAGACATCCACAAGCTCATTTATAAAAAAAATATATTAAAATACATATACTAAAAATAGATTGAATAACAAATAGAATAGTTAAATAACAATAAAAAGTAGAATAACAAATGAAATGTCAGAAAACTAATAAAATAGGACAAAAAAGCAGTAGGAATCACCAGCATCAATAACAAAAGCCCTCTATCAATGCAACAAGTAACACAAACACTAGGGGGAAGCCTTTTGCCACGTTCCAACTGCATTTTATCTTAACGTGAAGGTCCGCTGCACAGGGATTAGAGCGTTCCTCTTATTTTTAGCTCCACAGCACCTTTGAGGCGCAGCACTGATTTGGTATTTCTTCAAAGGCAGAGAATGTGAAGTAAGGAAGCTTCCATTCTCTCTGCATCAGTCTATTTGTTTATATATTTCTATATATCCTTCTGCAAAGGTGATGGATAGCCACTCTCCTCTTGGCGCTGCTCGTGTCAGACGTCTCTTTGTTTTCCCACTGCTTGCATGGTGACAGGGAAAAAAAATATTTAACATTCATTTTATTCCCATACTCACTAACTCCTTTCCAATAATACCCTGCCATGAACTCTGAAGAGATGAATGGAAGCAGGATCCAGTTCATCATCATCATCATCATCATCATCATCATCATCATCATCCTCCTCCTCTGCAGTCATTTCATCAGCCGCCTGTGGCTTCAGAGTGAAGAGGCGCTGATCTGATCGTTTGAGAGTGTGGGAAGAAAAAAAGCACTTTGTAGTTTTGTTTGGTGCATGACACATTTTTAATGCTTTTACATTTCTGCGCGGTGGCATGACGAAAGGAAAAGAGTGCATTCAACTAGCACACACACACACACACACACACACACACACACACAAACGTGGGCATATAAATGGAAAGACTGTAGACACAGATTTGATCTGCATCGCTTCTGTGTTCCAGTAGTCTTTAAAAAAAAAACAACTCAGATCTGTGCGTGTGGCCTTGTACCTCTTTGTGGGGGAACAAACATTTTCATCCATAGAGGAATAAAGGGAAACATGTGGGAAGTGAGGACATAACCACTGGTCTTTACACGGCAATGTGCTGATTTTGATCACAAATGCACAAAAAAACTTTTGATTAAGGTTAGGATTATGTTTAGGTGTAAGTATTACATGAGCCAATGAAAGTCCTTACAAATATAATCATACCAAACTGTGTGTGTGTGTGTGTGTGTGTGTGTGTGTTAAGGAGATTAGATAATGTCTGACACACAGCAGGCTAATATGTGTTAAATAAGAACACTGGGGTGAAGCAGTAAAAAGGCTCTTAGAAAGACTTTCCTCTGATCTCATCTTACACTCTGTGACTTCACACACATATACACACTTCTGAGCCAAATACACTCCCTAAAGGCAATAACAGAATCATTCTGATTTCTATATGATACCTGGCTGGTCACTGCACTCACAGAAAGATCTATAATGTAGCAGAGCCTGAAACAGAGAGTGGGAAAGATGGAAGTAGGAAGAGGAGGATGATTTATAGGCTTGACAAGATCATGGAATTTCAACTGATGATTAATTGCCATATGATTGAACATATAAACTTGCTCTGCATAAGCAACTATTAAAGTACAAGCCTAAAGTGGCCACATGGGCTGACTGGCTGTCTAGCTTGCTGTTCATGGTTTGTAGCTGGGAACCGGCACAGTTCGAGCTTAAACAGACAAACATTACTCACTGCTGCTCTCTAATGGTGTTATAACATCAGTATTTTTATTTTCGTAAGGCCCTTAACTGAGGAATAAGGGTGAATCATTCCAGTCCTAAAAGGTTTCTATGGTTGTTGTTTTTTTTTAGCTCTTACACAAACCTTAATCCCAGTAACCAAAAAGAGAGAAATGGTCCCTTTCAGTTTAAGAGGACCTAAAAAAAAGCCCTTTACTAGATCAGTCAAAGAGCATTTTGCTGGGGCTAATATTGAAGGATAACCTTGTTTTTCTCAGGTTTTCCTTTAAAGTGATCCCTGCCTTTCTGTGGCATTATTTCAAAGTCATGACAGTCATGTCCTGAAAATATACAAAAACCACACATTCACATCTACACATCCATGCGCGCACACACTCGCATGCCTGCACAAATAAAAACACACCCTAAAGCCTTCTTTCACTCATAAAAAGAATTGGCAGGTCTAGCTGGCAGTACACTGACCACACGCTGATTCCCTGTCACCGACGGCTTATATCGAGATGGTCTCCACCATTCCACTCACACCACCACTGAGACTGTACACACAAGCTCACACACACACACACACACACACACACACACACACACACACACACACACACACACACACACACACACACACACCATATAAAAAAGATGGCCAGATGGAGGACATGTATCGATTTGTGTGTGAGTGAAAGGTGTTAATGCGGGCAGTCTGTGTGATGCAGTGAAGAGTATATATATATGTGTGTGTGTGTGTGTGTTTTTTTTGTACATTTTCAGAACAAAAATAGGCTTATTGCATATATATACTTGTATCACTGCTATCACAACAAAACCTCATGTACCAAAAAGTAACTGTACAGGAGAAATTAATGTTACAAGATGTATTTATCTTGGTCTGTTCATCATGAAATTGACAGATGGAATTTTCATTTCACACAAAAATAGAAATTTATGGTTGCCTCGACAGCAACCGGCAACATAATGCATATAGGATATATACAAGACATTACGTTCTCATGTTGTATGAAAACAAATTGTGAGAGTATTTGTGTCTATGTGTGTGTGTTGGACACCTGCATTCATTACAGCAGAAGAAGGCCAGCCCCAATAAAGCCTTTATCTGTGGCAGCCAGACCCAGCGCTGTACGCACTGACCACACCGACACCGGCACCCTGGCCAAGCCTGACAATTCGGACACACACACACACTCTCGCTCTCCCTGCAGTACCACACAGCTAGCCCCTATCTGTACAGGAGACAAGGGGCTCTCTAGCTCAGACACATGGAAATAAACACAGACATATGTGTGCATAGATAGAGTCACTGAATCACTGCATCCGCAATAAAACACACATCTTCAGACATTTATTCGCCCCGGATCTGTGTGTTCCAGAAATTCACTTGCTTACAGCAATAGTAGAAGAAAAAAAAACAAAATCAAATTTGCACTATTTTCCCCTAGCCTTAATGTAATCATGCACGCAGGACGTGTTCGGTGTCCAGAGCAGAGTCCTTTAGCTTTGCTCTGTTGTCAAGAGGCTAATATAAAGCTAAAAAAATATTGCACAAGGGTAACTAGTAGTAAAAGCCATCCTGAAACTTGTCTGTTGTTTCGAGTTGAAAGTATTGGAAGTAATAAAACAAAATACATGTCATATGATACATAATATATAATATATGCCATTACTTTTGTACAGGCCACATTTTCTGCAACCCCATCTGTTAAATTCAACAAATAAACAGTAATGGCGTTTATTAATGTACAGAAATATGCTCCATGCAGAAGATATGTACTTTTGCTCAGAAAAATAAACAAAACATCATTTGACCAGAGGCGCACACACATTTGCATTCAATTGTATTTGTAACTAACAAGCAACATATCATTTTACACTGAAAATGTAAAGTGTCCTCCAACCCATTCCACCGCTCGGTGTAGGCTATGCCTCATTTCCATGTAATCATGTAGCGTGTTTTCAAGCACCAATCAAAATGCAACCAGTACATAATCATATACTGAAAAAACAAAACCCCGGCCAGCTAGCACTTCGTTTAAACCCAATTAAGAGAGAGAGAGAGAGAGAGAGAGAGAGAGAGAGAGAGAGAGAGAGAGAGAGAGAGAGAGAGAGAGAGAGA
>JBBJLR010000153.1:5332860-5347214 GCA_037577145.1 Brachypetersius gabonensis
AGAGAGAGAGAGAGAGAGAGAGAGAGAGAGAGAGAGAGAGAGAGAGAGAGAGAGAGAGAGAGAGAGAGAGATAGAAACAGCACTAAAGAGACAGATCCGGATATTTGCCGCAGCATGTTAATCTAAAGCCATGACAGCAGAATCCTCCTTGATGGGCCTCCAACTGCTTGCTTTGCAAAGACTTTGTGTGGCAACTTCAAAGACAAAGAAAAAGTTTGCAGCCCAAGCTTTTGGAGAAAGAGCCAGATGAGAAGCCCCTCTGAGGAGTGAGGATGGTGAAGGATAGTGATGGAAGGATGCAATGGAGTGGAGATAGTGAAGCCTGCTTGTAGAGGGCTTATTGCGTGGCATGGGGTAACAGAAGATGAACCAATTAGGATGCTGCCGGATGGGACAAGCAGGCAATAAGGATAAACCTAGATTTCACCCGAGACAGTGTAGATCTGTATGTGTGTGCGTGCTGAGAGTGGAGCTTACAACCCACCTGTTCTTCACCCAGGACTCTGAAATGATGCACCTCTTTAATGAGAGAGTCAGGACAACCAGCTAATGGAAAGAGAGGGAGAAAAGGAGGGAGAGGGGGAGAAAGAGAGAGTGAGAAGGAAAGAAAGAAAGACAAGGTAAATTATGGAGGAAACATGAAAACTCAAAACTACATAACTCCCTGGTACTGAAATGTTCACCTAAATCCTTTAATCGTATGCAACATTACTTCAATTCAGCTTGGTGAATAGTTTTCAAAATACTTCATTACAAAATGTGCATGTTTTCTTTTGCCATTTTGCAGTACCCTTGAGATATATTTATACTCAGCTAGTTCTAAGTTCTGCAGTGCTGATCTCATTTAATTATTTTATTCATTTAATTAGTTTTATTTGGAAATGTCCATCCATCCAGTTGCCAGTCCATCACAGTTGTTTGTAATCAATAAGATTAAATTCTTGAAATGCCCAGCAGAAAATTAATCAATCAGAATCTTATGTGGGTTGATATAGTTCTCACATTGGTTAAGCCTTTTGGTCAATAGATTGAAAGCCTAACATTACTATGAAATAATAGAGCACTCGACCAGTGATGTCATTTTCAATCTGATAAGGCAAAATATCACTCTTGGTCTTATGGAAGTCCAAGATTTGTCAGTGACTGTGAAATATGAGCCTAACTAAGACTAACAGTGGCAGTGCTATGCCAGGACTAAATGCTACATAAAAGATAACGTGTATGTTCATATGTTATAAATAACACATCGAATGGCTTTACAAGCTTTAGATATTCATCTTTAATGTAGAACAAAAACTATTTGCCATTACTTAGTGCTAACATACTATGAGAGTCTCATAGGGACACAGAAATTAGCTTTGTGTTAGAGAAGTGTTTGTGTTTGTTTCTCTTTTTTTTTTATCATGTTCTGAAACTTACAGACAGAGGACTGTAATAGTCACAGTTCAGCACTGCTGAGAAGTACCAGTGAGAAAAAAATTGTAAATAATGTAATGTGTCCCTAAGCTTTTGACAAGCAGTGTAAATTAAGACACATCATAGTCCTAACACACACACACACACACACACACACACACACACACACACACACACACACACACACACACACACACACACACACGTAAGGCCCAGCACAGGAGATGCTAGCCCAGCACTCCTCACGTTAGAGTGTATTCACAGTGAGCACCTTGGGGTCACCCTCCAGAGCAGAAGAGCTTCATCTGAGGCTCAGTGCATTCCCACAAGGAGAGGATGAGAGGTTTAATGGGAAAGCGAGGCAGTGAGGTCCCTCAAGCTCAGGTCCTCAACCCCCCCCCCCCTTTAAACCTACTCCTAAGGATTATGCACAGCAAATGGCTGGAGATGAATGTGTACAGGAGTGTGAGCGTGTGTGACCCCAAAGTGGTGGCAGCCCATTGCTCTTCTTTAATAAGCAGTAGCGCAATAATATTCTCGAAAGCAGGAGTGAAACACACCAATTACCCCCTGGGACACTAATGAGCAGTCTTATCTATATCTGATTGTGCATTCATACACACACACACACACAAATGCATGGGCTCTTTCAACAAATATATAGGGACCCCAAATAAGCACTGTGGATGTCACAGCATAGGCCAATCTACAATACAGCACCAGACAACTGAATGGCTATTTTGGTTCAGTGAATGCAATTACTAAAGCAAGGTCCATCCAGAAATGAATGGTTAAGGCTCATGTGGCTAACAAACACCAGGAGTCAATAGTCACCCAAATTGTTTTCTTATAAATACCTCACCAAAACTGCTCTAAATCTGCTTACAGTGCATATAGATCTTCATTGAGGTGGCACAGACAAGTCAGTGTGGCTTAGGGCAATATGTCTATATGTCAGTATATAAAAATTAAACAAACTACCACTACGGGGAACCATTATAGACAACACGGCTGGTATTCAAATAAGTCATAAGGAGAAAGAATTCTGGATCAGATTCATCCCTATTAATGACTGTGATTGCCCACAAAAGCTGATACTAGATCAGCACTCCTACTCCCAGGGTAATTTGTGAAAACAGACCCTGTTGTCCAAAAGGGCTGCCTTTTGGCTTATTCTTACAGCTCATTACACCACATCGACAGTTCTGCATCACCTTAATAAAGCTGTGTCAAGTGAGAGGGTTGAGAGAAGGTTTGTTGCTGTATTTAAAGAGATGATTTGGGTCATAATTATAGTGTAAGTTGTGTAGTTTGAGTGGTTTATTGTTCCACCACAAAATATTACTTCACACCACAGTGCCAATAACACTGAAATGAATGAGGCTGAATAAAGACAGCAGAGATTGTTAACATGACCGGTATTATCCACCTATAACCAATTTTTCTGATTCTCTTTTTTGGGCGTCTTTGTTCACTAGCCAGTGAAAAAAAGCCCTAATGAAATGTACCATCTTCATTATATGAATTTAACAATTAAAACACAAATCACTGGCAACTTACCCTATTTAAATGCAAATGATATGATAAACATAATAATTATATGCACAGAAGTTTAACCTAATGATTTGATTTGCTCTTTGATTGACTGGCACCCTTTCCTGTTTCTCAGCCTTTCACCCTATGATTGGTGGGACAGGCTCTGGAAACCCCTGCCACCCTGGTTTAGATAAGCACCTCGAAAAAACGAATTAACTGATCTGCTTTGCTCAAAAGACTACAGCACAGCAAAATAACACTGAAACGCAATAATAAAGGTTTGATAAAGGACTTGTATTGCATCACTGTCATGCAAGCTCAAACACAAACATGATACAATCATCTGGCGAACACATCAAGTGTAATTGTACAACCATAGGACATATACAAAGGTACATCAAACAATAAACAGAAGAGGTGACTTAACAACAAACCTTTCATACGAACAAACCAATTATTTCAAAATTAACTGTTATGCTTTGTGATACAATGTGATGCAGATTAAAAACATTTTAAAAATGGGTTTAAATTCTAGTCTATTAGTTCATCAAGAATCTACAGCAAAGCTGTTCAATGGTTCAGTTCTATTAGACACTATGATGCATAACATAATTACACAGGTTTTTAATTTGTGTCTACTGAGTGCCAACTGAGTGGACAAACAAACTAACAGCACGCAAGTCTGTCATTGAGGGTTAGAATTAATCATAGTTACACACAGCACAGCACAACACCTGCGCAGCATCAGAGTGATGTGGTGTTTGAAGTCGTGTCTAATTTTTATCAGCAGTGTGCTTCCATGAAGGGGTTTTGAACTCAGGTCTACTCACAATACACTCATCCGGGTGCATTAAGGTGGTGCAGACCTGTTAATGTGGTTTAGGACACAGTGCCATGGGCTAAAAAACTGAACAGAAGTTCATTGCTGCAGCCTGTCATTATTAGACTCTATCAGGACTGGAGGGCACTGATTCTGGACAAGATTCTTTAGGTTCAGGTTCAGGTAATTTTATTTGTTCCTGTACATAAATTTAGTTCACGGGAGATGAGTAAGCATCCACATGTCTGACAAACACACACACATACCCATGTAAATAAATAAAATGAGAAAACAGAAGACATGCAAACGACTATTATTTGATCACATGTGTAAAATAATAATATAATAACAGTAATAAACAGAAAAAGAGAAAGTAAACACTCTTCAGTCCCTTTCTTAATGATACTGTCTTATTCAACTGAATGATTACTACAGGAACAATGCTATTTTTGTTCCTCTAAACTATGAACCTTTGTCCTGAGGGAAGAGGCTGGAACTCGGTGTGTAAAGAAGGAGATTCATCTTTTAAAACTGAGCCAGTTAATTGCTGTAAATGTCTAGTATACAGAGATGGTAGGTTAAGTTCACCAAGTTCACCAAGTTTGTCTGCTTGACCATTTCATTTGATAAACTGAGCTTCTGCTTTATAAGGACAGAATTCCAAACCGTGACAGCACAGAAAACATTAAAAATAATTCTATAAAAGCACAAAATGGTCATCATGGTTTTGCCAATGTTAGAGTAAGACAGTTTCCTCAAGCATAATAAAGGCTGGGGTCTTGCACAAAGTATCATTGTTGTTTTAAAAACTGAATTTTGAGTTGATAATTACCCCAATGTATTTATAAGAATCCCCACATTCCACGTTCTGATAGATGTAACTTTCTGAAATCAACTTTATCATGACTTAAAAATACACTATATGGGCAAAGGAACTGGGATGCTTGACTATTACACAACTAGTGAATTTAACGACATTGCAATCATAGACTTTACATAGACTTAAATATGCAGGTGTTCCCCCTTTGCAGTTATGTAGACCTTGCTCTGTGCACTGTTCTTCCTCAAACTGTGTCCACAATGTTGGTAACATGGCATTCTCCAAAATGTCTTGGTATGCTGAAGCATTAAGGTTGTAATTCACTGGAAGTAAGGGGACTAGGCCAAATCCTGAAAAGCAGGTGTGTCCCAATACTTTCGTGTATTTAATCTGTGTATTTAATGAAGTAGGGCTCTTCACACCACATAACAAAATCCTCAATGACCGAACTGTAGCTGGTTATCCTGGAGCCTGTTAACTACAGCAGAATCATCTGCATCTACATTTTAATGCAAAGAACAAATAATAGGGGTGATAACATCCTTGAGGGAAGCCAGTGGAGAAGCAGACTTGGTCAGAGATTTTTCTATTTACATTCACCCTCTGTGTCCTGTCAAATCCAAAATCCAGCCCACAAGATAATTACTTAGGTCAAATTGTTCTGTAAGCCTCCTGCTTAACATACAAGGTTGAAAAGCAGATGAAAAAATCAATAAATAAAAGTCTAGCATGACACTCTTTTCCCTTCAAATGTTTAAAATGTAAATTAAGCACGGTGACCTTGGCATCTTCTACTGCTCTAAGGGGCTGTAAGCAAACTGCAGGGGATCAAGGGCATTCTGTTTTTCTTGGTATTTCTGATCTAACCAGTCTTTCAAAGGTTTTCATTACAATTGATGTCAAGGCAGCTTGTCTAAAGTCATTAAGGGTTTTTAGTCGACTGGAAAGAGGAACTACTACAGCATCTTCCCAAACCTTAAGTACTTGCTGTGCCTGTAAAGACTTAAATTTTTTGGTAAAGAATTATGTTCAGAAGAATTATGTTACATTTTAAGTAAACCCCCCCCAGGTCCATAGCTTTTATTAACTTTTACCCATATGAAGGCCATTTTCACATCCTTTTGATTTATTTCAGAAGCCACATGTTTGCATATCATATCTAGAACATCCTTACTAAAATTATTATTGTAATTTTGTAATATTGTAAAAATTGTTAAAAGAATTAGCAAGTTCAATATCTAAACTGTAGCCAGCCAGAATTACTTGCTTGCTATTGCTTGAATTCTGGAGGCCTGCTATCGTTTTCATACTGCACCAAGCTCAACCAAAGTTTTTAGTACCCTTTTTTAATATTTTTATTCTTTTTTTAAATTCAGGTTTGCATTTAATATTTCTATTTTTAGCTCCCTATTAGCTATTCGCAGGTCAAATGTGCTTCCTTGTCTAAAAATTTTATTCTTTTTCTTTATACTACTCAACAGATTTAGCCACCCACAGTTTATTACAACAACAGATATCGGTTTGCTTGCATGGAATTATCATGTCCCTACGGAAAGCAACCTACAAACATATTACATGTGTCAATTTGTTCAAATCAGAACAGCAAGATTTTAAACATATCACAATATTCATTATTTACGATTGTCCCAAAAATGATCAGTACTCCTGTGGTGGTTTGTGAAAACAGACCCTGTTGTCTAAAACAGCTGCCAAAAGTATTTAGGTATTTTTTGACATTTTGTTCATTTTCATAATTTACAGTAAGTCATACTATGTCCTGAACCGCACTGACAAGTCTGCACTGACTCGTGCATGTGGTTGCTCACTATTATTCTAACAGCTTTATGACACATGAAAAATTACCTGCAGGAAATTTACTTCCTGTATTTCACCATTTATATTTTGAACTTTGCTCACACTGAACACTGTTTGCGTAATGTTATTTTTTGGTATTTGCTTAGAGATGAGATCATTTAATTTCTCTCTTTCAGGGTTTGTGCTTGCAGCACACCCTGTCAGAAACACGTTATTTTTATTTTAATTAATCATTTATCTTTTTACCAGCATTACGGTTATGGTTTTGTCACATTTGTTGCTCATTTCATGCAACCCTTGTGCCCACTCACTTCACATGTGGCTGTGGGATTAGCCAAAGTGACACTGTAGCTGCTGATAGGTGCTGAAGTCTCCAGCACATACTTGTGGCCTGTGGGCCGAGGAATGCTAATGTTGCTAATCTTCCTCTGGGGCTGGTAATGCAAACACCGCCTCACTTTTCTTATGCAAATAGCAGCACTGCGCGCTAATTGTGTCGGACTTGCCTGGGGACTCGGCCACTGCCAGCAAATATTAAAAAGGATAGCAGAGGAAAAAAAACGTACTTTCGTCTAAAAGTAATTAAAGAAACAGACCATAGCGGGGCGCCTCAGTGTTACCATAGCAATGTGGGGGCTGGCACAGCGGTCCGCAGACAAGAAGAGACGGAGGGAGGTTGACAGAGATATAGTTAGGGGTAGATACAAGCAGAAGGGATAGCAAGGCAGATGCAAGGAGACAGGTAAGGAGAAAGACAGGTAGGGACACACACAATGGGATTAAGCGAGAAAGGAAGAGACAGCATAAAGTCACCTGCCAAGAACAGTCTGCCTCACTTAAGACTACATGAAGAGCGATCAACTCAGTGAATTAACTCACTCACTTGCCTCCTCTGATGAAAGTTGTTAAAGCACACTGCAAGTCATGTCCCCTTGCTACTGCGCCTGCATGCTTATAGGACACAAAACAAGTCCTAATAAAGCCTCAGAGTCTTCAGGGACTGCCTCCTTACAACTGAATGTAGCAGCAACTTGCAAGGACGCAAGTAATATCAGCCACAGTATCAGCAACCTAATCAGCTACAAGAGCTGCGGTGATGTAACTGAGAGATGAGTCAAAAATGTTGGACAAAAGCCAGAGCAGTTGATTCATCGTTTTTAGTTCGATATGCCAGTGGATCTGCCATCTGCCAACCCAAGCTAAGACAAAACATTTGCCAAACAGTGGTGCGAAACAACACCACTGTGACATAGCACTGTTTGCTGATTGCCGTTTAGCCTCCTTCTCTGCTTACAGTAGGCCAAATGTTTCTTCCTCCAAAAAAGCTCAACCAATTAAGGCTGGTTGAGCTTTTTTTGTAAATGTGCTTCTTTTTGTTTAGCACTGGGAGTTTGCATGTTCTCCTTGGGTTTCCTCCATGGTCTCTGGGCTCTCCCACAGTCCAAAGACATGCATGTCAGGTGAATTGGGGATTCTAAATTGACTGTAGGTGTGAGTGCATTAGCGAATAGTGTGTGAATCCTGTGGTGGGCTGGAGTCCCTGCCTTGCTCCTGTCACCCTGGGACAGGCTCTGGGTACATGGATCCTAATAAGGATCAAACTGTTACAGAAAATAAATGCATGAATGTTTTGCACTGGAGCTACCAAGGCTGATATTGACCCCAGTTAGCACTGAGTCAAATGCATGCCTAAATCATCACCACTTGAGTAATGCTTCAAATAGCTTTACTTGTGTCGTTTTTAAATAATAGTGCATCCAGTCATTCTTGTTTTCCAGAGACAGTCCATCTTTTGTATGACACCACATCATCATAATTGTCTTTTGAACCTAGTATTAGAATCAACAGTTGCATTATGGGACTGTAGATTGCACTACCAAGTGGTAGGTAGCTGGTGGAAAACAGTCTACTTGGATGTAGGCCACAATACAATCAACAAATACTGTAGAATACTACAGAGGGCCACCTCTGTAACTTGTTTTATGAATTGCAGATTGGGAATATGATTTGGCCTAACAGAAAAACTTCAGCCAGAAGATGTTTTTCTTTAATCCCTGTCTGGAAGTACAGGGGAAGGAGAAAAGGAAAAGAGTATCAGAAGAATGATGGAGATAGAAGAGTAAAGGTAAGGAAATTATTACAGAGCCTGACAATTTATTACACTAGGGTATTAAATTAAAAACTGAGGTACGCAATGGGAATGTGTTAACCAAAGCATTTGATCAAATAGTATACTATGTATTATTAAGGAAAAAATATCAAGTCTGATTTGATGTTCTTTAATCCCCGTAGGAAGAGAACAGGGGAAGGAGAAAAGAAAAATAGGATCAGAAGAATGAAGGAGAGGGGAGTAAAGCTAAAGAAATGATCACAGAGCCTGTCAATTTATTATTCTAGACAACTGAATAAAAACTTTCCACCAACAAAGACTTTAAAAACACTGCATTCAAATACATAGACTTTCATATGGAGTTGGTCACCCCTTTGCCTCCACTCTTTATGAAAGATTTTCCACAAGATTTTGGAGTTTCTGTGAGAATTTGTGCACAATCATTCAGTAGAGCATTTATAAGGTGAGGCACTGATGTTGAATGAGAAGGCCTGACTTGCAATCTCCGTTCCAGTTCATCCCAAAGGTGTTGGATGGGGTTGAGGTCAGGGCTCTGTGCGGGCCAGCATTAATATTTATCAGTCAGCCTTTCCCATAGCTTACTGTAACACACCATGGTCAAAATACTGTAATAAGATATTTTATTTGAATACATAAAATGTTGAATATTTTAATGATATATTAAAACCCTAACTAGAATTGTCCATGGTTTTCATTTCAGAAATATAGTCAAATTAGGTTAGGTAAAAAAATGGATAAAAGTATAGTGGCATCAACCTTTGTAAGGCCTGTCTGCATTTTTCCTGTAGCCTGATTGATTACATTTAATAATAAGTTTAATTATAAGTTTAATTTGTATAGCGCCTTTCCCATGCTCAAGGACGCTGAACAATAACATTAACAATCAATCAATATCAATATCAACAGTTCACACATTATTGGACATGAGGTATTTGCCTGGTCCGACGACAAGTGGTAGCAGTTGCAGAACACACAGAAATACAAACATTCAAAACTTCATGCATCAAGCACAGCAGTATAACAGAGTATACAGCAAACACACCGTATATTAGAGAAATTAGAAGAAAAAAACAATTATGAATGATAGCATTGGTCAAACAGATAAGTTTTGAGTTTAGACTTAAACTCTTGCAATGTGGTGATAGAACGAAGACCCAAGGGCAATGAATTCCAAAGCTTTGGGGCCATGACAGAATAGGATCTCCTGCCCATTGAAACAAGACGAGTTCTAGGGACAAAAAGTAGTTGCTCCCCCGAGGATCAGAGAAGACGAGAAGGAAGATATGGAGAAAGTAAGTCAGAGAGGTATAATGGTGACAGACCATGAAGGGACTTTAAAGGTAAGGAGAAGAATTTTATAGGTGATACAAAAAGAAACGGGAAGGTAGTGGAGGTTAATAAGAATGGGGGTAATATGATCCTTTAGAAGAATTTTGTATACGTTGTAAATGGGAACCGGAACATACTGGTAATCCAGAAAAAAATAATAATAGATGTAGCATCAAGTTCAATTTTGGGGAGGATTGTTATGTTTTTTGTTAGAGTTGGGGGGTCAACAATTAGTATTTCTGTTTTAGACAGGTTCAAGCTTAGAGAGCAGGAGCTGAGCCACGATTTTAGCTCATCAACACATGCCACTAAAGCTGAAGTCTGGTGAATGGAATGAGGATGGCAGGAAGTATATATCTGAATATCATCAGCATAACAGTGGTATTGAAATCGATTGTAAGAACCTGACCTTCCAATAAATAACCCTATATAACCCTAAATATTACTCTGCTAAAAGCACAGCAGAGTTTAAAAGCCATTAAAAGTTACCCCATTATATGTTGGTTTATCTGTAAAGTTGGAAGCAGTGCTCCTTATAGACTGAGCACTAAGAAGAGATCAAAAGACACAAAGGAAGATTAAACACACGCATTCACGCATGCAGGGCGAGAAAAGGAACATAATGATAAACAGAGCCTGATTGTGCTCATCTACTTGCTTCTTTAGCTTAATTGCTAGTCACAGCTTTCCTAGCAGGGAGGAGGCTGGATGTATAGTGCCTCCTGCTGGATGGTCCAACTGTTTGACTAATTTTCATGAAATGGGTTCGGAAATGAAACCAGCAGGTCTACAGCATGCCTACATCTAATCCTGCCCCATGGCGGGGTGGGGGTTGCAGCTCTGTGCTGAGTTTATGGTCATATAACATTTTATTAAAGCACAGGAGCATTTAATAGAGGAATAATCTGAATCTACTTTACTATATTCACTCTTACAGTACAAATAAATGGAAGGGGAAGAGCTTGCTTCTTGCTTTAAAGGGACATTACAATTAAAAATAGAATTTACGGATTTTCCTTTTCTCTGTATATGGTCCTTCAGCCAAGATGATTCTTCAGCCAAGCATGGTGTCTTGCTTCTTTAATTTTGGAGCTAAGAGGCTAAAATAGTTAAGAAATATGGACGTTTATACTTAACAATATTAGCTGTGTGCTAATATTGAATAAGTCATCACTCACTAGCCTGTCCAGTTCTCAAAAATACTTGTCTTAGCAATTTCTAGCACTATAAAGCATCATATTAATGTTGTATAACACATATTGGTTATACTGTCAGATCAAAACTTTTTATTGTACTTTTATTGGATGTTAATGTAAAAAGATGCCATTTAAATTTCTTTCACAACATCGACTTGCCCAGTCACCAGTAAATTTTGACATATTGTTAAAGGCAGATGGTATTTTTCCAATTTGGTTCAAAAAAAGTAAAATTACATCAGAAATGGAGCTACAATGCCTTGTTTGGACAGTATGGACAAAAAGTGGACAAAAGAATGAGCAAACCTTAAGGTAGTTACTGCTACTATTTTTGTTATGCCGTGTTTTTGTAGTTGTCATACAGTATTGGAAATGTACTCCAGGATTGAGGTAAATGAATTAATGTGCAGTTTGCATTATATTAATAGGTGGAGGATATAAGTACATTAGCCTCACGAAACTAAATGCGTAACCCTCAGACCCCAAACATGTCTTGGTGGATCAAACTGTGTATCTTTAATATGCTTTCATTACTTTAGAAGTTGAAGCCTAAGAACAGTGAGTTAGTTCTCCTGCCTTTGAGGCCAGTTAATGAGTCAGAGGAGAACAGAGTAACCGTGCAAGTGGGTTGACCCCACAGGTCTTAGAATGGGGGTCGTGTCGAAACTTCCTCTCTGCACACTTCAGCTCTGCTCTTAGATACCCCTCATTACAGCTTAGTCATGAGCACTGTGGTGTGTGTCAGCGAGAGGAGGCACTCTCTTAATTGGTTATAGGAGAGGGGGAATGAGCAGAGGTGGCTGGCAGGCACACTCACACGGAGGGGGTTTCATTTGGGGACTGTAGTGGTGGCGGCTCGAGCAAGTGCTCCAAGTGACATCTGATAGGGCCTGAGCATACTGATGAATTGGTAGCCTTCAACAGATCTACAGATTGATGTCAGTAGCTTAGTCGGTGATAGTTCAGCAAAAAAAAATCTATTTTCTCCCCCACACAGTCGGTCAAGGTCAACCAGCCAAGCCATGCATGGTGTTGGAAATTTGCTTCTTAATTTTGCACTGAAGGTACAAGGCAAATGTAGATAACATATAATGGTAAACCATGATACTAATTAACCACATGACCCATGTTAAACCATGATGCTAATTGGTTAGATATATGCTTCAGTTATGGATTAGCTACACAATAAAGCGTGTATTAGGCAGACAGATTACATACAGTAAAATGTGTAAATGTGACCAAATGATCACAGTCAAAAATCTCTATTTTAAGTGTGTTTGCTTTATATGGTACATCTTGGAACATCAATCACACACACACACACACACACACACACGCTCGCACGCACGCACAGGTGTTGTTTGCTCTGCCAAAGTGCATCCCGTTATTGTCTTCACTGTTTTGCACCAGATCCATCCCCTGTCAGAGGCTCATAACCCAGTCTCTGTCATCACCCACCCACTGCCTCATAACCTTTGATAGCCTGAGACCAGGCCAAGGTCACTGATGTAGACAGGTCGATGCCTGACACTACAGACCTGACAAGCCTTTGTTGCTATTACCTTGTTCCCTTTTTTAGGGGGAGCTGAATTTTGAAGAGTCCTCCCATTTCAGTTCTGCCACATCCTTCTCCTGTCACATTATCACACCAAATCAAGGCCTGATTGCACTGTGTATTTTTTGCCAAGACAATGTGCCCGAATTAACATTTGAAAGCCCAATCAAAAAAAGTACTTAAAGAATACATAATTATGTAGACAATCAATACCCACGGGCCACTCTCCAGTCTGGTTGGATCTCTGGGGAAAATCAGAAGCAGAACCCCTGACATTTCCAATAAAGAGTATGAATAAAAAATGAAAAGCATGCCAACCTTCTAGGCCTTGTTCTCCCCAGCAAACCATTCATGTGCCCTGTTTAATGATTTCCTAAAAAATAAGGCTGGGATGGCAGGCTAATTCATAGAGCGAGGCACTGAGAGGGCAGGTCAAATACTTCATTTGCTAATATAAAAACAAGTCAGCCAACCTCCTCTGGACAGCCTGTCCAAATGACAGCTTCCTGAGAGAATGTGGGTTGAATTTTTTTTTTTAAGTGTGACTGAAGCATTAAAAGACAGCTGCGCGCTCTTGATGGGACGTAAAATTACCCTTCAAATTCCTCTAAAAAGAGACGCTAACAGCTTGGCGGCTTAGCAGCTGCGATAAGCATGGCAGGTGTTTACCTATTGATAAAGGCTAACCTGGTCAGATGCATATCTGGTTACGGAGGGTCACTGCCCTAAACTGCTGTTCATTTGCGATACCAAAGGGAAGCACCACAGGAGACCATATGGCAGAGTCGCCTCAGGCTGCTGACATTAGATCAAACAGCCCCTCCCACTCCTTCACTCCCACACTTCACACATATTAATGATGACACTGCTAAAACTGATCCTGGATTCAAATCAGTTGGACACATGACATGTAAGAAGAACAAGTGACGATTTTCAGGTTTTAATGCCTCCTCCAATATCTTCTGACCATTCAAGGTTCACAAAGCAAGTGCAATCATATGTTTCTTATGTGTCAAATAACATTGTCTGAAGCAGTGCTACAGCTTGCTTAATCACATTTTACTAGCTACCAGGTAGTAAAATGTGATTAAGAACAAAAAATCTATCAGGATTATATGTTGTTCCCATGAAAGTAATTTGGCTTCAGCAAATAAAGGAAGGTCAACCACTTAATTTAAAGGTGATTTCTTTACTGGTCGATTCCAGTGAATAAGTCTATATATTAGTGGTGGGCATAGATTAATTTTTTTAATCTAGATTAATCTCACTGTAATATTGGAATTAATCTAGATTAAATTGGCTCATTTGAATTCTGCCCAAGGCATTCACAATATGTGTGCTACCCAAATAACGACTAAAAGTAAGTCTTTGAGAACGCGTTTCTCAACTCCTACAGTAAACTAATTCCACATTGAACAAGGTGCAAACAACCTTAGTCTTGTTGATGTGGTAATTTCACAGCATGGGCGTCGTTAGGTCTATTTTGGGGGGTCTGAAGTCCATGCCCCCAAAATGATCCCAAGCCACCCTAAATATACAGTCATTATTCTACTATTTTAAAATTAAATATCCAAACATTTCATACAAGATATCACTCAGCGCAGATACGCACTTCACAAATAGAAACAAGACTATGAATTGAAACTAAAAATAATAAATCTAGCTATCATTATTAAATTAAAATGATGTACTGGCTGTTGAAGCTGCTGTAGGTAGCAGGCGGGCATTAGGACCCA
>JBBJLR010000153.1:5355825-5370194 GCA_037577145.1 Brachypetersius gabonensis
TGCAGAGGAAGAATTTTGTGCTGTTCACACTGTGTGCTGTGGTGTGTTCACATATGACCGAATGATCACTTTCACTTATGCGTTTATTGTCTGATTGATATGCACTGATGGTATACACAGCAGGTAAACTGTATCAAAATCTGATTTTTCATACACATTGTAATATAAAAGGCAATGTGCTATCTCTTAGTAAAAAGGACTTAAGCAACCTGATTTTTGGCAATCTAAATGTAATTTTTTCTTGGAATGATTAGGTAAGTGTCCTCAGGAGTCCTCTCCAAACACCTGCTGGAAAGCTGTGTTCTGCTCTTGTGGCGTAACCAAATCTGATGAAACCGGTGGTAAATTGGCTCAGCAAGAAGGATTTTAATTAGCTAATGAATCGGTTTAAGATTATCTTTCAGTACACATAAGACAGACAGTGACAGAGACAGACTCAGTGGAGTAGAGAGAGAGAGAAAAAAAAGAGAGAGAGGAGAAGGAACTGCACTCAAACTTGGTAGGAAAATCTATCAGAATTATAACTCAATTTCCTCTTTAATAACTAGCTGAAAGAGATAACAAAAAAGTGGCTTTTTCATAAAGAGAAGGGCCAGCAAATCAATACTCATATAAAAGCATGGTCAGTGTCTTCTCAGCAGACAGAGGGACGTGCCACCTTTCACTGGGCCGCCTCCCGCTCGCCTGGGGCGGGCTATCCAGCGCTGATAAAGGGGAAAGACAGAGGGTCTCCAAATCTCATTTATAAACGTCCTTCTCCAGCATGAAGGGCAACTGGCCAGACAAAGGGCCAAGCTCCCACTGCGATCGGCATATGAAAATAATGAGAAACGGAAATGCGGTCGGAGTGAATGCCTGCGTGAAATGCTGAGGGACAGAAAGAACCTCCAGCACTCCGATTTCTGAATGGAAACTCCAGACTGTCTGTACCAGATTTGGACAGTTCATCAACTCAATAATGAATAGCATCTGTATTAGAAAACATTTTGTAGAGGCCACATGAGGATTATGAGAAATGTCCGCACTATCTATTTTCGTCTATTCAATAATAATATAAACAATCAGTTCATAATTTGATTCAATTCTTGATACTGAGTTCCATAATAGCATTGCAACCTTTGCTTGTCAAACAGTGCAGTTGCATTAGATTGTATTATTAAAGGGGGAATTCCAAATTCTCTATATAAATCATGGCTGGTGCAGAGACAATCTATGTTGATAAAATGAGATACATTACTGTTGAAGACCCTCAGTGATCACATCAAAGGTTTAGCTTAGAAGAGAGAGCACTCTAAGCCTCAAAGTTCTATTAAGTGCACAGCACCTATCTCACCTGGACCCTTACACCACCCGCCTAACCAAGAAACCCCAGTAGTGACTTAACGTTCTGTGGGAGAAGAAAGCAATCCCCAGCCCGGACCATCCAACTTTCTATAGTTGGACGTTTCTTTGTGCTCTGATTAACTGTTTTACTTTCTTGCTTTACTGTCCTGCACCATTCCAGACCACAGCAGACCATAAGGACAGCCGGGAAGATCAATGGATCTATCCACCCACTACAGATATCTCCTACCTCGAATGCTGCATCAGCAAGTCTACCAGCACTGTGGATGACCTGTCCAACCCCTGTCATGGACTCCACACCCTCTTGCCATTTGGCAAAAGTTACAGAAGAATTTGTTCCAGTACTTTCAGACTCTGAAACATCTTCCAGGCAATCAGATTTCAAAACACACTGCTGCCACTCAACATCTCCTTGGACTAATCTAGACCCTGTCCGAAATCCAACGTAAACTAATCACACTTTCCTAACCATCACTGCACACCAGGGGCCATATTACAGAGACTTCCTATTTTAAGTATAAAGTTAAGACATGTTTAAGATTTGGTATTACAGAAGCAAATCCTAACTGATTTTAGGAATCCTATCTTATCTCGAGTTAGGAATCCTAAATAATCAACCGAACATCGATGATCGACTTTTATGTCTGTTACCTAGCAACTAACACGTCATCTCGCGAAGTAACTGTTACCTGCTAGCACTATTAACTTTACAAGGCTCCAGTCCTTAACATTGTATCATCAGAGTATCTTTGTTACTATCTTTAAAATAAGGATGTTAAACAACGTTGTGCTCTGAACTTTAAGCCAATATGGATAAAAGTATTGGGACAGAGCTGTCATAGGAAACTGTTTACAAAAGTATAAGGACACACACTCTTTCTCACACTAACACATACACACACAGTCAAACACTTTTGAAAACAACCTTTAGCAAAAAAACTAAGCGCATTTGTTAACTGTGCCACAATCGAGAGAGCCCCGTGCTGATAGGCCAAATTGCCTGTAGCCTAAATAATCAGCTGGTGACAGTTAAGACAGCGGAAAGGTTATCCTAAAGTTAGGAGAGTTTATTTAAGGTTTTTTTGAGGTCAGGACGCTTCTGTAATACACGTTTTTTAATTTAAGTTAGGATAGGAAAACTGACTTAGGATATGATTACCAGACAGTTAAGATAGATTTTCAAGTTTCTGTAATATGGTCCCAGTACTTTAAATTCTTCAAATGAGTACGTTTGCCACAAGCTTTCTACACATAATGCAGTATACAGCATTTTCCTCTAGTCACATACTTTCATATTTGTGTATCCACATATGATAATATTGTCCTGTCTAGATAGTGCCCTGTGTGTTTATTGTATATTGTGTTTACAGTCATTTCACACTGTCCCATATTTGTTTGTATAACTTATTTGTATTTATAACTATTATTATACGGAGGAATGACAGAAGAATAGAATAGAATAGAATAGAATAGAATAGAATAGAATAGAATAGAATTTACCTTCATTGCCCACCAGCGTGAAAATTTGTTTAGGGCTCACCGAACACAAGAACAACATAAAAACCACAAGCAGTTAGTACAACACACACGTAAACAAGGTTACAAGGTTATATTGCATGTTAAAATAAAATCAATGTCTGCGGCTTGAATCTTATCAGTCACTTTGAAGAGTTAAGAATATTGATGGCACTTAGGATGAAGGACTTTTAGTTGCCAGAGGGTCTCTGTAGCTCCTCCCAGAATTTAAAGGCTTAAACTGTCTGAAGAGAAGATATATAGTACCTAACAAGATCCTCCTCGCCTAAAGCTTAATTTGCAGTTTACCCAAACTTATCTAAACTTCACATATAATCAACATGTTTTAAATTCGTTTTTCAGATAAAGTCGTTTTCAAATCTACATAAATGCATATTTGATTAAAGAAGAATAGCAACAGGATCAAATTAAATGTTAGATGCTGTTCACTGGTGAGCTGTGCTATTTTTTTTAGAAAAGGTCCACGGGTTACTCATGTTGGTGACCCCTGCATTATGCTACATACACAACGCTGGGTATAAATACTATAGAAAACTAGCTTACAGTTTAGTGAATTACTTATAACACAAATGGTGGTTACGAGTTTGTTATTGCACATAATAGAGATATGCAGAGTGTACTATATATTTGTACATTTACAGATCATAGCCCACCACACAAATTGTGAGTCGTTTTCATAGTCTATTGATGATAGAAGGGAGAACGAATTGCTTGTTGGCACAATCATTTTAGTAACTTTGAATCCCTGCAACCAACTTTGAAAGAATGGTGAAAAGACCCAAATTCTAACACTACAATCCAGACTTTCCTGATGCAAGCAGTCTGTCTCTCACACACTGCACATCAGTCTGCTCCATTTTGTTTTGTTTTGTTTCTTGTCCAAATTTCCAACCCCCTAATTATCGCCTAATTATCTCTTTGATTAAGGTGCGTGTGCCTGTGTGGTTGTGTGTTTTGGGGTGGCCTACTCCCTCACAGAACTGTGACAGCCACTGTGATGAGGATTAATGGAGCAACTCGCTCCAGTGTACTGATGAGACACTGATGCCACTGGCAAGACAGATACTGAGTGTGCATGCACATGCACACACACTCACACACACAAAGTAGCTGTAACGATCCAGTATTTTTCTTCTTTTACAATCTCCTGATTGTTCATTTGCATAAACAAGTGCTGAGATGTCAGCATTACTTCATGGTTTGGCTTAAAACCACTTAATACAACCCCTTACAGGTTTGAGACACCCGAGGTAGTGAAGTAATTAGCTTTTTTGCAGCATTCTGGGTTCGTTTTGGCCTATTCTTCCTGGCCAACCTTCACTCCTCTTGGCCACCGCCTTCAATTCCTCAAAGTTACGAGTCCTTGGAAAGACTTTTCAAAATCTTTCAGAAATGGGATTCAAGCCAGGAGACTGGCTGCGTCATACTAGCTCCTTACCTCTTTTGGAAACCACTTATTGCAGCTGTATGGTTAGGTTGGTCATTTTATTGAAATATTTATTTTCTAAGCATCATTCATTTTTTTACAAACATGTAAAGCTAAATTCTTGCCAAAGAGTTTTATTGTTCTTTTGTCTGACCAGAGTCTATTGTTCTAAGAATCTTTTGGTTTGTCTAAATGCTTATGGGGATATTTTTGGCATAGATCACTGTGCTTCTTTTTTTTAGCAGGTGAGGAGGAGCGCAGGTGTCAAAAGGAATGGGGCAGTTCATTGTGTAGACTGTCTTGTAAAATTCTACATGATTCACCCTCGGGGCTCTTTAGCTTTTTCCATTTGAATGCTGTTTAATAATGTTATCCCAGAGAACTTTAGGAAGCTCCTTCACCTTCACAATGATTGTTACCTGAATCTGCCTAAATATTTGTTTATGCTTGTATATATTAAGTAATAAAAACAAAGGTGTCTGAAGACTTGTTTCCCTTCATTGTACATAAATACCCTTTGCATGGCAGAAAATCATTATTTGATCATTATTTTAGCATGAGAGGTGCTCACAGCATGTCTGGTCCAGTATGGTCAAGGCCAATGGGTTAAACGACCAAATCCCCTCTACAGCACCCTGCCTCAGAATGGACAGAACATTCAAAAGGTTTTCCACATCACTTCAGCAGACCTCATAATTTACCACTGACATGATCAATTTAACAAAGTGAACCAAAAGAACTGTTTCTAAATTTGGACCCAAAGCAGGATAAATTCAGCTCTGCTAACTACACTGACTAGTTGTCACTGGCAGAGCATTACTGTCAGCATCGCAGCTTGCAATGCTGCTTTTAAGACCCTGATAAATGAATACCTGCACAAGACTCAAGCAGTGCGTTGGTGTTGGTAGGCAAATAATAACCCTCTGTCATAGACTTGCATTGTTTGTCTCTGTCACTGCATAAAGTCTGTATTCAAAGTGGAAAGTAGGACGGCAGATCTACTGCGGAACGATGAGAGCTTGATCATCAACGCTAACCCAGACCAGCTGAAGTTTTCTCAGGTTACTGCTAGCCTCTTCAAAATGCTACACCTTCGCCAGGGGATAGTCGACAATGAGACTTCTTTGTTCAGAAAAATCTATGAAAGTAAAAGCATTTCAGAAATTTCAATAGCCTCCCACCTACGTCTTTAACTCTAATGTCTGGCCACTGGAGTCAAAGTAAGCTGGAAAGAATATTGCAAAACAGGAGACATTACTGCATTAAAGAATTTTTCAGCATTCAGTGTGTGCTGCAGTATGAGAGGATGTACAGGGGCATGAGTCTGTGACCTCCAATATGAACTCTAATAGCCTCAAAGGAATTAGGCCTGAACTTTGAACGGTCATATGAACACAGTCTTCTATTTCAATAAAGACACCCTCTATCAGAAAAGACTATTGTGAGTTGAATGTCCAGAACCAGAGCAGTTAGTCATTTCTCCCAGCTACCTAAGAGGCAGACAACATTGCCCCTGACAGAGCTTAACTGATTATGAATCTAATATGACTCAAGAAACATCCAGCAGCTGATGAGCATTACAGAAGGAATACTGGAAAGCCACCAAATATTTGGAATGAGACATTTCTTCCATTCGGACATTTGTGACATTCTCATTGAGAGACGAGAAGACTCATATAGAGAGGGGGGAAACTTGGACGTCATGAATGCAGAATCTCCTTAACAGATAAAGGCAACAGAATCCCACAAAATTCCTGAACACAACAAAGTGGACTCTAGTCTTTTATTACCAAGTTCAGATTGGTCAACAATTAAAACACAACTATAATGGAGGCTGGTTGAAGGATCCACAATAGAGCTTTATTTAAGTCTGAAATTCCAAAATTCTGTACTAACCAGACCACCACGAATCAAACATAAAATTTTACATTTTGTTCACATCGTGGTCATCCGTGGCCAAACATACAAGACAATAGAACTGGCCTCAAGCTTACTAGGTATTTAAGATTACTGCATCAGTGTACAAAAACACAGACAGAATTTCAATGTCAGAACACCTCTGCCTTACTAAGATGGACAAGATTAAGATGCATCTTTAATTTGTAGCCCATGTCAAAATCAGTCCTGACATGTAGCCCATCAGTCCTGATATGTTGTCTGGTTAAGAACATTTTGTATCAGCTTATTTTTACTGTGGCCCAACATGCTTAACACATTGCCACACTGCGGCCTTCCATGCACAGAATGTTTTCGTTGTGAAACATGAGTGAAAGTTTAACTGATGGATGCACTGGTTTCATTAAAGGTGTTAGAGACTACAATTTTGTCCAAAGACAACAGCAGTCTATGTAATGCTAGCCTGTGGATTAACTTAACACAGTAAGCTTTGAACATTTATTTATTAACAAGAAGTGATGTATAGGCTATAAAATGACCAAAAAATTTGAATGACCAAGGTTTGTATATCATCTGCATGTTTATTTTCTTATGTGGGCAAGGTTAATGGAGGAAGGTGATGAATCTTGAGTAAGAGTTGCAGCAGTCTATAAGTTAACAGCAGCTTCTTAGGTGAAATGTTTGCCACTTTTTTTGATGCATGCTAAAAACACACTCAGACCTCCCACAAAGTACTGAGACTGCATTATTTTCATACAGTCTCACAAGCCTACCCATCACTGAGAACAATGTTAATCAGAACTGTCAGGCAGCGGTTGACAGTTTTTTTTACTCATTTTCACTAGTCTGTGGGCAAAGTATTAGATGTACTGTATAACATAAGCGAGATGAGTTTTTTTCCAAAATAACAGATCTTTCAGACCCTGATAATCAATAAAATATTTTTATTCTGTCTTTCTATGCGACCTGTTACCAAATGACTCACGGACTGATTCCGGTCTGTGGCCCGGTGGTAGGGGATCTCTGGCCCTAAATAACCTCAGTAGAACTAGTAGCCTTGCAACAACATGAGTCCACAGTGCCAGATTAAAAACCTAAATATATATAAGGGAGAAATCTGAATGTGAAAATTAAACCTGGCTCAAGCATATCACTAAACTAACTAAACTTAACGTGAGGAGGGTGGGGCAGCGGATAGCCTGCTGGTTAGGCTGTTTGCCCTGTGATCAGGAAGTCATGGGTTCGATTCCCAAGACCGCTAAGCACCTCTTAAGCAAGGTACCGTCCACACACACTGCTCCCCCTGGCTTCACTGGGTGAATGGGAAAAATGCAGAGGAAGAATTTTGTGCTGTGTTCACGTATGACAGAATCTTCACTTTCTGTCAGGTTCAGACAAATACTTCTAGCTCTGATCTGATGGGCTGGGGCAAAGACTGTTCATTTCAGTATCTGTTCAGTTATCCAGTGTGTCAGTGTTAAAACCACTTGTCTTTATTTTGATGTTACAACATTTCCCAACGAACACAGAGGGAGCTCAATGTCAGGACCCAAAGAAATGCTTCTGCTTACTCCTCTACACTCTGTCAACACTTTCTGTCTCTGTACCTCTCTTCCATGTACGGGTGTGTGGGTATAGCCAGTGCCACTGCTCCCTGTCTGGCTCGATAAAGGCTGGCATGAATGAGTCGAGAATGGCCACTGTTCAGCAGGCCTACAGACCACATCTCTTTTTTCATACATCATTCATACAGCTGGATTCTGGGCGACCATAAGTGCTTTTTTTGTATTCTATTATTTAAGGTTGAGGTTCGCACTCTGAAACCCTGCTCACTTTATCACATTATACATAAAACAAAAAGAACAAGAGCCCAGCGCCAGAGAGGCCGGCCTTTGAGCTTCCGCAGTTCAAAGGCAGCAGATCCACAAAGGATTGTGTGTGTGTGTGTGTATTAGAGAGAGAGAGAGAGAGAGAGAGAGAGAGAGCGCAAGAGAAAGAGAGAGAGAGAAAAAAAGAGAGAGAGAGAAAGGCAGCGAGATGCAGTGTGTGAGGGTAGTTGAAGTCTCTCTGTGGAATACTGTAACTCATTCCTCTCCAGGGAGTCTGTACAGTCTTCAGAACCGAATTTTAACCTTTGCCATCTATCTGCAAAGTCTCATCTGGGGACCGCTGCTCCAGCTCCAACTATTTCAGACATTTGCTTCAAAAGCCTAAAATAAAAAAAGCTCTTGCCTGCAGTGAAGCATATCTCCATGATCCACACCCCCTAAATGTTTCCCACTAGTGAGACAGGCAGCCACACATCAATATGAACTCTACAGTGCCCGTCCTCATCTGAACACGGAATGTACAGTCTCGGTCTATCTTCATATCAAACACTCAGTCCAGACTTTATCTCCTCTGACTGTACAGCTAACACCAATTTCTAATCATTTCATGTACAGCTCCTCACTCTTGTACTTCCTACTCCCTGCAGCTCTCAGCAAGTCTTCCTGAAGCTCACGGCCTGGATAGGAATCAATGTCAGCTTCTTCCCCATGCTAACAAAGCCTTACACACCCATGACGAGAGCTGGGAATAGTATGTCAAGGAAGCCTGGGGTCACTGATACTGGACAACACAAATATTAATGTAATTAAATGCGCCTAATATTTGAAAAATGCTCAATTTAAGCCTGTTGCAATTGATTTAGGAAAGCAGAACTAATTCCCTGATATTTTTTACCCACTGTCTTCTTTTGTTCTGAGATATTTTCATCAAACTTATATACATTTTGACTCTCTCTAATGTCCACAGAACATAGCTCAGTAGCTACCTCTCGCAACTGTCATGATAGTATGTGCAGTTTGGAGTGACTTTCAAAACTTCTTCACAATGCAGTCAGAAAAAGTGAGAGCCATCAAAAGAATCAAAACAACTTGTTTAAAGTTACCTTGGTGCTGCTAGTGAACTGATGAGCAAAACCTTTTATTTGATAAAAAAAAGTATTTTTAACACTCGTATCCAAACTAGTTACAAACAGAACACTCATATTTAGCCCTAGTCTCCAGACAGAGTTCCATAGGAACCTTTGGTGGCATGAAAGTTGAGCAGAATAAACTGAACGAGAATTGTATATTACAATATCCCACAGGTCTATAGGTCACAGTCAAACTGCACTCGACTGATCAGAAGCAGAAAGTTCCACCTCTATGACTGACAGACATTTTGTTTCAATAATAAGCCACCACAGCAAGAAGCATTGTATTGTAAAAGAGGATGAATCTGAAGTACAACAGACATCCCTCAAGACACAGAAGAGGCCATCTGAAGCCAGGTGAATTTGATGATGCACACCATACAAACAAAAGCAAACAAACATTTATGGCAGAACCACAGCCTTCCTCCTCTCACTGCAGCCTACTTTCATCGACACAAAACACAAGACTCTCAAACGCGAGCCAAACACCCACACACTCATCACACACAATGGCAGATGTAATCACTCTAGCCCTAGAAGTGCGTCGCATTTACACATGACACATGGTCTATAGAGCAGTCTGTATTCCTGGTACCCCACCTTTTACTGTTGAGCAATGCAAGGCCGAAGTCTGACACTAAGTGCTGATGGAGTTCTGTTCAGTCTGCTGTTGCCGAACGATACAACTGTTGTAAAAATGCACCTGCTGAACTTCCTCAACAAATGCGCTTTCTCTTCAGCTGTATCCATTTTCTAACTCTCCCATTCACCATCCTCTTCCTGAATAGATTGTGCTTTCGAAAGAGTCTCTCAGAATCCAGAGATAAGCAGAAATAGCTGGATTACCCAAATGCTTTGCACAGGCCTTTCACAAAAATATGAATCTGGGACTGATAAAAAAAAGGCTCCCCAGGACTGTTAATCTACAATAGATAGTGATCCTAATAAACCATGCATGCACACACTGGATCTCTCGCAGGACTATTAATCTAAACCTGATAAAGGCATGGATTATTTGTACACTGAAGATGTAGATCCTCGCAGGAATTTTAATGAAAGCCACACAGAGGATTTACAAGATAATCTCCCACTAGAGCATTAATCAGCAACAACTGGGCCTAAAGGTATATTAGTTACAGCCATACCCTGCACATCTATTGGCTAAACTGAAGGTAGAAGCACATCTGTTCCTTTACCTGGTATTTTACCAGTGCTCGGACTATGTAGCTAGTGTTTTGCAGCGGCTGCAGGCAGTCAGCGGTATTTAAGGGTATTTTTCAGCACAGATAAAATGTCAAGAAAGCCTCCAACAGGTGCAGCAGCAATTGCACCTTATCTAGCCCTCCACCGGCCAATGGGTGGGCTTAGCCCCCTTAACATGCAACCCCGCACATATCTGCAGTCTGATAAACATGCCAGCGCACCAACATGCAGCCAAGCGTCTTCCAACTGAGTCACATTAATCGAAATATGTTCAGACAGCCAAGAACTGTTACTGGTTTGTCTATGCCTGTATGTGTGTGCGCATATTCAGAGATGCCTTTTGCAGTGGAGATGTTCAGTGGTTCCATTGACAAGAGATTGAAGATTAAAACAAAGCCAGTGATAATACTGTTGCAGTCACATGGTGTGAAAAATAAGGACAAAAGCTAACTTCCAAAATCCGACAAGGGGGAGAGAGAGGGGGTGTTCGGGAGACAGGAAGAGAGAGACATGAAGAGGATGAGAGAAAGCAAGACACAGAACAAGCAGAAAGGGAAGAGTGTGAATGTGAAGCAGCAGGAGGTAGAAAAAAGTGTATTTTGTCACATTGGATAGGAACAAAAAAGCAGCTTTTGACCCAGATTTATTAAATCATTGCCGCTTAAAAAGTCAGCACTAAATGGCAGAGCATTACTGAACACCCGTCCAATTAAAATCATCTACAACGTGTAAACTGCCATCTTCAATAAATGTGAGCAAAATTACATTGCCACTTTGTAGCTACTAGAAACTATAATGTGATTACATTAACCCTTTAATTACTCCTTTAAACCACAAAAAAGTCCTCACTCTCATATTTTGAATATTAGTTTCATAGCAGTTGATTAATAATTTACAACCTACTGAATAATAAATCCTAAGACTAACAGCCGAATACCAAGTCTGCAGTTTAAGGCATGAGGCAGTGTTCTAATCACCAATTCAACTGGTTACAGTTAGTTTTAACAGAATGCATACAGACCAGTTCAATAGGACGCAAGTATAGATAAGCTTCTGTGTAGAACACAACAGAGTAAGAGGAGAAGAAGAAAGAACAAGAAACAGTGTGAGCGAGATCAGCTAACCCAGCCGATATCAGGCAGCTTCTGTATTCCTGTCTGTAAAAATCACATACCATACCATCCCATTCACCTAGTAAAGAAGTAACTACGAAACACAATGTACTTAAAATGTGCTCAACCCTTAAACCCCTTATGCTTAAACTTAAGGCATTTAATCAGGAGGTTCAATTGAAATGTTATCCATTAGTCAGCCATAATCAGTGCATTTTCCCCCTAAACTTTCATTAATTTCCTTTATCGGAGTAAAATTAAGGCATTTGGTATTGTAGTGAGTGGGCTGCCATCAGTGCATGGGGACGACACTTTGCTCAAGGGCACCTCAGCAGTACCTCTAGTAGTCCTTGGATTCGATCCCACAACTTTCTGATCGCAGTGGCAACTCTGTAAACACTATAGCTCCGGCTGCCCGGGGGCTCATTTTTACAATAACAGTTCTTACAGTAAACTGGGGTAGCACTAACAGGACAGAGGTTTGATTAATGCACATGTTGAGAAAGAAGCATCTCATGACAGTGCCATGTTGGTCACTAAACTCTTAAGAACAGCCCATTTTACTGGAAATGTCTGTCTATGGAAATTACATGATTGATTTGATTAATTTTAGCAATGAGAGTGCATGAAATAGCTGAAGCCAATAATAGCTGAAATAGCTGCATAACACTAATTAGATATTGCAATCACACACTTGTGATGATGCAGTGTACCAATATATGTACACAAACATGCACAGACATACATTTTTATGATAAAGGGAGAAAAGGGTTAAGTATAAACACACGCCAGAGTCAGAATGATTGATGCAATTTCCCTGGCCTAGTACAGTTCCCACAAAATTTCCTGAAAGGCTCACAAAAGCCAGTACTACCAGAAAACAATCACATCTTGATTACAGCCAGGAAAGCAAAGCAAAGAATGTTTTTGGGACAATTTTGTATATAAAAAAACCATCAAAAACATACATTTTGATCATTATTCTAGTGGCCTACCTCTCAAGAGAAGTGGCAAAATTTGGCCCTTAGGTGAGTGAGACTGCTACTGAAAACAAAACAACACAGCATGACCAACAAAGTAGAATGTTTGTGTGGACAAATGTTTGTGCATTAGCCACCTTTTGTTAAAAAATAAAAAAACAACAAAAAAAACGAACATTTGATTTTTTTTCTGGTTTTCCATTTTGGCCAAAATAAACTACAGACAATCTATTGATGTGTGTTTTTTGTGAAGAGTGTGTTTTTCAGACAGGCTGTCTAGACAGGGACAGCAAAACATCTCACACTCTCTAGGTGCAGGTACAGGCAAACTTGAACATTTTTAGCGACTGTTGTCTCCATATACTGTTTTGCATCTTAAGGCATAGAACACATTGCGAACTGCCCAGTTCACACAGTAAATGGACCACAAGGCTTTTTGTGTTATCAGATATGAAAGCATACCAAAGTCTACTTAAGGTGGGAGGTGGTAAAAACCTTTTTCATAGTGTGTGCATTTACTCTGTGAAATACAGTGGAGCAAATGGAAGAAAGTAATACAGGGGAAACAGTATGTATTTGAGAGACCGGCTCCATATATAAACCAGATCACCTGGAAGCATCAAGGTGGGTGTAAATGTTAACCGGAGATCCTTTTGCTTTGAAGGCAACTTGTAATAAATTGGTGTGTTAAAGCTCATTTCAAAGGAAGGTTAGGGTTGTTTCTTTTTCTGGCGTCGCTGTATTTCCAGGGAGAAGGGAAAGGCTTCTTAAGCTCCTGCAGGTCTGTTTATCAGGGCCAATCTGTATTTCATATGCAGCAGACGTAGCAGGCAACCTCCGCTCCCCTTCTTTCATCCGTGCCTTTTGGACAAGCGCTTTGGTTTGGACTGTTAAAAGTTGTTTAAAAGTGAAAATGGCATTTGAGGCTGAAGCTTGACCTTTCTCCGCAATCTCCCATCCGCAGCCGCACAAACAGTGATAGATGGCCTCAAACATGCGACGTCACCAGCAGGCTCACCACAACAGCCACAGAAACATACTCGGCAGCACTAATACACACACATACATCCTAAAAATTACACATACTTCAGGTCACATGTGAGCAAACACTGCTAGATGTGAGGTAACCTGAGGGGCTCTCTTTGCTGCACTGTCAACCTCTGGCAGCCAAAGTCAGCCTTAACTGTAAGAGACACTGTGAGGGCAGAGAAAGAGACCAAAACGAGAGCATGACAGAGCAACAAACTGATCAACAGAGAGAGGAAAAAATAAAAGTGTGTGTCAGAGAGAGAGAGAGAGAGAGAAAGAGAGAGAGAAAGAGAGAGAGAAATGGTGGATGCTCAGGCTGATGGGGGGGGGTCAGCATTTCTCTCTGGAGCCCCATTACAGGGTGACAGTAACGGATGTGGTGGGCAAACAGGGGCACAGTGAGGGTCCACGGTGAGTGTGTGTTTGTATCTTTGTGTGTGTATACAACACGCTGATAGCATCTCCTCCTCTCCTGCAGCTACTAACACACTACCATCAATCACTGCCAAACACAGCAGCAGCACACAAGGACACACACACGAATACACACACGCACACATGCATGTGCATGTACACACACACATGCACAAGCATCCACACACATACAAGCAAGCACACACAAATGAAAGTAAATACAAATATGTATTAAAGAATATCTTGTTACAGTAAATTAATGAACATCTTGGTAGGAAAAATATAGTTAGAAGTTGTTCCTGGTTTCTCACTGTGATTTTAACATGGATTTGCCCAATTCTAATTTAATTAAGGCCTGAGGCAGGTTTTAGATAATAACTCAAAATACTCTCTCACACGCACACACGCACACACGCACACACGCACACACGCACACACGCACACACGCACACACACACACACACACACAC
>JBBJLR010000153.1:5385821-5396205 GCA_037577145.1 Brachypetersius gabonensis
GATTGGTTTAGTCTGTCTTCCCCCTGTATTTAGTGCCTGCGCCGTGTCTGTTCAGACACGGCGACATTAATGTCAATTTGAATGATCACACCCCCCAGGTATGCTCCTGATGTCCCTGTTCCTGTCCTGTCTTTATTGAAAGTATTTCTGTTCTCCCTGTTTTTGGCCATCGTGCCTCTGTTTTGGTTTTCCCTTTTATAAATAAAACCCCTTACCATGTCCCTGTGTTCTGGTTCCCTGTCCTTCCCCGCTACGCTCACGGAGCCCGCCGTGACAGCACAAGGTTAACCGCACAGATAAATTATCTGACAGGTGAAAGACATTCTCAGCACCTTAAAAATGTTAATGAAAAATTAATATGGAAATATTTGACTGGGTTAGAAACAGCTATCCAGCATTATTGGTAGTGTTATTGTTGAGGGAATCCCAATGGTAAACTTTACTAATGCTGAATCAAATATTGCTTACCCGGCTGAGAGTGAGGGTTCCTTGCTTGCAGGTTCTGCAGCGGACACGCAGTTTTCCAGGCTGGATAGCCCTGCACAATGTCTTACAGAAGACATAGAAACTGCTGTGGGCTTTGGGCTCTGCAGAAACAACCATAAACAACACACATTAGTGCAGCTCCAAGTACAATCAAAGATCAGGCCTAGCTATACTTAATGCATCCACAGCATGTCTACGGCTGAGCTCATTCTACTCAGGAAGGAGGAACACATGAATAGCAGAAGTACAGGTGCTTTCTCAGGAAAGCATGGGTTTTTCCAAAGTGTCTGTGAAATCTTGATTTATTTTTCGATTTCTCCCGCTTTGTGCTGTGCAGCTCTCATTCGCGGTGGCAATTGTGAGGCAGCGTTTGAAGTGGTGAGTGGAGGACAAGGACAAAGTCCATCCCAGAGTCTACAGACGGATGCTAACTGAGGACAAAAGAGCCATAGATTAGTTTATTCAGGATGAAATGCAAGCAGGCATCTTCAGGGGGAATGATTTACTATGGGGAGGACGTGTCCTGTCTGTCTGCTCCACCCTTGTAGGACTCAAAAACACAAACACACTTACACGAACCTGGGAGCAGCCTTCTCATTAGGACTAAAAGCCTGGGACGGAGGAAGAGGGATGCAGTACCTGACACGATTCCCAATAAATCCAGTGCAGAGGGTTTTATAAGGCTGGCCCCGTCTAATTTATGATTTCAGCGCGAGCGCACTCCATTATGGTAATGCTTTTAAAGCGAGGGTAAAGGAGGGTTAGATAAAGGAGAGGGCACGATTGGGTGGAGGAGCCTGGACGGGTGGGGTGATAGCCGTGGAGGTGAGGGGCCAGAAGGACGAACCGAGGACAGCTTTTAAAAGCATCCACCGCCATTGTGGAGCGTGACAGTGACTGCACTGCAAAAGAACCTACTACATTCCCCCCCAAAAAAGAGAGACCTGCATACTTTCCTTCCAAGTGCCATTTACCCGCTGAGTATAGGAGATGGAAGTGGACTGCACCTACAGTCAAGAAGCAGCAGCTAATGGAGAGCAGGGCAGGAGCTGTATACCACAGGACAATATTTTACCTTTGGTCCACAAAATATAATACATTAATGGAGTAGAAAGAGACTTTTTCACCGCACTACCTTAATAGCAATGTTGCATTAAAGGATCTAATCTAGATATTACAAATGTGTAATGCGTAATGAATGTTTTAAAATGTCTTACTTTTACTTGACCAAAGCTGAGAAAACAGCCAATTCTGTTGCCTAATTATTCTACAGTAGTTTAGCTTCAGTGCCCATCCTCAGAGCCGTAAAAACGGTTGTTTCGGGCGAGACGTCTGAATCAGCCGCAATACAGCAAAGCCAAGCAGAACAGAGGCGATTTATACACACATATATTAAAAGAAAGGACAGTTTTTCATTTTAAAAATAAAGGTGGTTGAAAAATGGTCATGTACAAAATGATTGTTTAGGTTAAGAAAACCAAACAAATGTCAGAATTGGACCATAGGGAAAAAAATAAATACAACAGATGTAGCAATGAAATTAAAGAAGACTGTATTAGCTAAACAGACTAAATTATAAATTTACCTTAGACACATACAAGGGATTTTTGATCCTATACCTTTTTAGTGCTTCATTTTAATTTTGAGGCTTTCGGAGGGCTCAAATATTTATATAGAAGGTTGTGACCTGATATTTTGTACCTTCACTCACACACACACACATACCCCTGTGTCAGTACCTGTTGAATTATCCTGAGTGCCTGAGTCTGAGCCCTCTGTTCTTGAGTTGTCTTTTTCGAGGATGACAGCCAGGCCAGTAGAGGTAGCATGTAGTCGTGAGGCTGTGAGGTCCAGTCGGGTCAAACTGTTCACTCCTCTGCCCAGTCTTTGCTGCAGCACCAGCTCAGAGTGTCGTGCCGACCCGGCCGGAGGAAGTACCACATGAACAGTGCTCTGCTCTGGAAGATCACAGCCCTGCCAATGACAGAAACAAGCAGACTGTCGTAAGAAAGGTGTCTTGGTTCAATTCAATAAACAAATGATTATATTAATATCTGATTTATTGATTAAACTATCTCATTTAAAAACTGGAATGTAATCTGATGTTAACTGAAAGAGTTTAAAACCAAGAGAAAGGACTAGTATATCTTACATGTAACTAATATATCTTACATCACAGATGCTGCAAAATATGCCCTGAACAGAAACTGAAAATAAAAGGACAGAACAGAAATTCTCCAAAACTCGACATAAAGTCCTCCAATCGGATTTATGGGATTGCGTCATCCCTATTGCCTAAATATCTAACCTGTTTCTTGGTCACTTTTGATTCAAAGCCAATGTTACAAAGCTGAGAGGGGAAAGTCTAGCATGTGCTTCCTTTGAGACATGTGAAGTGCCACCACATGTTTTCAAATTCCCACTACCACAGTGTCACTGGACAGTTCAACTCGACTGGAAGAGAACTGCCAATTGTGTTACGTCAGTTAACAGATGCCAGCGCTGGCTAACACTGCACTGGGTGATGGGCAGAGAGGGATGTCCATCCCATCTAACCAGAGAGAGTGAGGCCAATTATGCTCTCTTGGACTCCAAGCCACACATGACTGTGGGATTGCCTGGGATTGAACTCACATCTCCCAATGATAGGACCAACAAGGTGATTAAAACCTGATAAATTATCCAACGATTCTAATGATTCAAAAATGAAAAAAAAAAAAAAGGATATACGTTATCATCCTTGCACTCCCTGACTCCCAGAATTTAATAGTACATGAAACTTTAATACATTTCAAACTGACACTGGCTTATGTGCCTTGAAAATAAATCCAGCCCCACAGCTCCTGAGTGTGTTTCTGGGGACAGCGTTATAGGCAAAACAGATGGGCTTAAAAATGCAAAAGAAGTGCAGGAGATTAACGCAACGATTCCTTTGCATTTTTGACAAGATAAAGACAAGGCTTGCCGTTCTTTGTGTGCGCTAGAGAAAAGGGATCTATCTTTCTGGTGTTGCAGTGTGCAGAAAAGTTCAGAAACTGGAAAGCCCACTCTCTCACATTTGCTGTCTATTCTGCCATATGTTTGAGAGAAGCAAACGTCAAACTTTTCGGCCTCAATTACAATGGAGGAAATTTACAGCCACAATGCTAATCCAGCTGGCAAGCGTGCTTTAGACCACTGGGATTACAGCAGAGAGGAATAAGCATGTCAGTCACCGTGTAGCACTGAGGCAAAGCTGCTAGCAAAAACGAGGACAAAAATGAAACTTACAATGGACGAAAATGGCATTGCCTCCCTTGGCTGGCAGAATACTACAAATAATTCTTGCATTGAAATCTGTGCCATCCCTCTGCTCTTTTGCATTTTGTTTTTAAAAATATCACCCCTAAAATCCTGTCCTTGGACATGTGCCTTGAGCAGCAAAAATGTCAGACTCTTTCCTCTTCATCTTAATATAACTCATCTGAAACATCTACAATGTCTCGCTCCTTGCGCTTCTTCCAAGCCATTTATTTCATCTGGATCATGAACCGCTGCTATTTGAATTCTCACCATTTGTTTTGCTAAGGTTCATTTTCAGAGCAAAAATTTGCGATGCAGATCAGCTCGCCAGTCACAAACAGGTTCTCGTTAAAAGCGAGAGGCTTATTAGAGAGCCCACGCACTCTGATAGGGGAAAAGGTCCTCGTCTGTGCAACAGTCCATACACATGTGATAATTTCTCAGAGGGGAACATTGAGTTTGAACGGGGGGTGGGGGGTGGGGGGGGTGTAGCGCGCACACACACACACACACACACACACACAATTAATTTGATCTGGTTCATTTTTCCCAGACCAACAGCGAGAATTGGCTTTTAATGACATCAACTTAATGAAGACCCTCTGGCTCAGAGTGAAGGAGCCACCAGACGAGAGCCACAGTTTTTTGGCATAAAGAAGCGTTGTAACATACCCAGGAGGAACTGCTAAGATGTAAGCACCAAGGCAACAGGAGGCTGATTAGAGAGCCCTATAGAAAAATGAATGACGAGAACATGGAAATTAGCATTGATTATTCGCTGCATGATGGATGTTTGAAGAGTCACAGTGCATAATTTAAAATTCCTATAATGCCAATGTTTGGTGGATATGGGACATTATGCCGGTCAATATCACCTTATAGCTTGTAATCAGCATAATCAGTGGCAAAGGTCCTTCTATGTCAGCAAAGATGACCGTTCGGACTAAACAAGCAATTTGGATGACCACTCTGTTGGACATGTGTTGCAGTCATGCTAATTTTTATTCCCAACATTGGAGAAATGATATTGGTAAACCCTTCATTTGGTTTCACCATGAAATATCCAGTCAAGGCCAAATCATACAATCACACTAATATGGCCAGACATACTGAAATATTAATGAATGAAACCTTAAACAGCTAAAGCAGAAAGAGTCTTATGCAGTGAAAAATCAGCAAAACCTGAAGTGTCTGTTTCTATCCTACCCCCGGCACTGAAGACTTATCAGGGTACAGTGAAGCTGCTGTGCATTCATTCTGCATTCATATGACCTTTTCCAATTATGATGTGCTCTTTGGAGAGCCTGATCAACAAGTCAGTGTTTTAAAGACAGGGATGCACTGCATTAGCAATGACTCGGATCTATGGAGCCACACAGCGACAGAATTTCAATTTCAAGAGTGAGGAGACAATCAATGAGTCTGCCATTCAGAATCATAAGCAGCCCAAGAGACTCCCACAATTTGCCAAGGTCATCTAGGGTTAAAGCTATCTCCCTATGTATCACACAACACAAAATATTCATCTTTGTGCTATGTGAAGTGTCTCAAATAGCATGTGTAATGAATGTGAGAAGGAAACACAATCTCCACATTATTAACCCCATTCTCAACAACAATCAGTCACTGTGTTGTTTTCGTTAGTGAAGTGACTGCAGTAACATGCAAAAGTGTGCTAATATATGCTAAAGTCAAAAGTAATACTTTGTAAATATCTGTACATCTGTAAATACTGGATTTACTGTATACATTTACATTCAATTGAAATCTGATTTTTTGGCATGAAGTGTGGAATGAATGTTTTTTTTTCAGACCAGGGTGAACACAAAAATAGGATTCTTTCCGAACCAGATGCAACACATTGGAACAAACTTCCAAGATGCCTAAGGGAGGAGGCAAATATATAGATTTTAAATCCAGATTAACAAGAAAAACAAAAACATTTCCAGTGCCTACATTTTGCACACTGTGGGGAGTTGGTTGCCTAATGGCTAGGCAGACGCCCCTGTGATCTAAAAGGCCATGGGTTCGAATCCCAGGACTGCTAGTGAGCCCACTACAGCAACCTTTGAGCAAGGTTCCTGGTTAAATGCAGAGAAGAATTTTGTGCTGTTCACACTGTATTGTGTTCATGTATGACACTTACACACTTTCAGCAGTGGGTCAGAAGTGGTTAACTTCAAATGTGCATAGGTAGGTAAGAGGTCCTAAGTCATCCACACTAGTGACAAGTCACTTACAAGCCCAAACATAAGTCGTTAATGTAGAAAGATTGAATCTGAGCAAGATATGGTCAGAACTGAGCAATAAGACTTGTACTGTGGAGGAAGCCTTTGGCCCAGCTGTGAAAAAAGTTTCTGACCGAAGCCTCAGTAAATATCCTTTGTCTTGTTTTAAATCTAATTGTAAACTGAGTCACAAAAGCTGGGGAACAATTCCAACTCCAGCAAATCTGTAGCAATGCCGTCTGTTCAATCAACAACAGAAAACAGGTGTCTTTGGAGAGAGGGGCCAGCGTGAGCTTGCTGAGGCAGACACGATACGTAGTGAAGCTTCTCAGCATCAGCCTCGCGATGCATGCAGGCAGATGGTGGGGAAAGCTGGGCTAAGAGAGGAAAAGCCTGCTAAGGCTGTGTGACTAATGCGAGCTGGGAGCTCCAAGTCAAACAAGCGCAAGAAACCTGAGACCCAACCAAGGACAGCAGCGTCAAATTCAGCTGTGCAGCCGCAGCTAGCGTAAGAAGGACAACTGCACAAAGAACAAATTGCCAACTGATTAACAAATTGTTCTTTTGCACCAGCTCTTTCTCAAATAAATACGTTTTATTGATTCACAGGTCTACCCAGCATCTGGGTTAGCACCAGTCACCACAGAGATATTAGTGGCGACCATAGGGCCTGTCAAGCTGGTATTTCTAATCGTAAATCTGAGGTCATTGTCAAGTCTTGTAAGTGTTGAATGTAAGTGAAATCTGATTTCAACAAATAAAACCGGTTTGTTCTCCGGCCCCCCTCCCTCTGTCAGTTTACCCCACTTGTTACCGGAGACTATCCTGAAAGTTCATGGGTTCTTGATTTTCTCAAAGATCTTGTTTTTTCCATTTGTTTCTAAGATCTGAAATAAATTACATTTGAGCATTTGCTTGTGACATGTTTTTTAAAATTACAATAACTTTGAACATCAACAGAAAAGTGGGGGAACTTCCATATAAGGAGTTGTTTTACCACATGACAACAATTTAGCACTTGCGCTGCCAGCACTGGTCTGTGCCACTTGCATTCTAAGGGTTAAACTACAGTCAATTGGAAAGCTAAAGGTCCTTCCAAAGATGCCATAATATGAAAGTGGAAAGTCTCCGGACAGAAGGGCCACGCAATATTTAACAACACACTCTCAGACTAATGATAACGAAAGTAAGAGAAAGGCCACCGTTTACTCTAAAAGAGTTGCCAGGCGACCTGAAAGCAGCAGAAACAAGTTACACACTGAACAATAATCAGTGAACTGCACAGCAATCATCTCCAAGATGCTCATCTAAAGTCTGAACAAGACCACTTAGAAAAATCTGAATTCTTTGGGAACAATGTATTCGGGTGAGACAAAACACAAATGCAAGTCTTCGACGATAATTTAGCTCATCAAGCCTGAAGAAAGATAAACGTTTCAACAAACCAATATGCACGATATCTTTCCCCTCATTGAAATGACTGAGGGAGCACCTCTGCAAAACAGGGTGATCAGATGAGAATGGGTAAAATTTGAGGAGTCTTACTGCAACGGTGCTATAAGGCACTGACCTCAACTACTTGGCTAACAAGGGAATGTCCCGAATCTCACTACAGACGAATACAACTGTATTTTTCTACGTTACCGCAGTAGCCATTACTATACACTGTAAACATTGGCAAACATTTTTTGTCCATTATTCTGTTAAGTTATTATACTATTCTTACATTCATAGGGACACCCAATCAAATCAAACGTTTTGCACAACAATTGCAGAGAAACAATTATAGAGAAATAATCATGGTTTTCACGATTATCACGGTAATTTTATGGGAATTGATTTCACAACAGGAGTTTGCATGTTCTCCCCGTGACCGCGTGGGTTTCCTCCGGGGTCTCTGGTTTCCTCCCACCACCAAAAACATGCGTGCTCTGGGGACTAGGTGAATTGAACACTCTAAAATGCCCGTAGGTGTGAATGTGAGCGTGAATGGTTGTCTGTCTCTATATGTGGCCCTGCGACGTGCTGGCAACTGTCCAGGGTGTACCCCGCCTTCGCCCATTGCAGCTGGGATAGGCTTTTTATATTTTCAGTTTGCATGTCTTTTTTAGCAAGAGAAATGAAATCAGACCTACCTGATGAACAAAAACTAAACTGCACTGCACTGTTTCAAAATGCAGTTAAAATTGCTCCTTTTTAAAGAGGCAAATGAGGGGGTTGGAAAGGTGTCACCGAGCCCTATCCAACTGTGAAGTTTCACGGAGATTGGTGGTTGCCCTGCCTAGAAAAGCCGCAAGCATGTTCGGTGGGGGACTAAAGTATTGGGACACCTGGACAATGTGAACGAGTCAGGTTATTATTTTCATCCGTGTGGGTCCCCCTATTATATGTCTCTGGTTCCGGCAGATTTATTTTGCTCTGTTGGGTATGTCTTAACCGCAATGTTTCACACCACGGTTAACAGTCAAACCAGTTAATCCCTGCAACCCTAGTAAATACAGCTAGACTTTCGCTTTTTTATATGTGTCTTCATTTCAGGATGCAAGGCAACAAAATGAATATTTTTAAGGAGGTGATTCTTTTCTATACCCACGGTAAACAAAGAAGTAAAGCTGCCAATATGGTAGAGCAATGGGAAATGAAGCTGACAAAGCCTTTTAGCACTACACAATTGTGAAGTATTTTTTTCACAAAACAGGGGGAGTATCATACGGAGTACAGCAGTCTGTCCAAGGTTTCACCACGGTTTTAGGAGATCATGAGTTTGAAGCTCAGAAATTCAGCTGCCTCCCCTAGTTATTGTTGTCAAACCTTCAGTTCAGGCAACCTTTTAGCATCTGAAATGTGTGTACTAAAACAGTAAAGGGTTCAAAACTGCAGAGGAACATGTAGCAGTTTATAGAACAGAACATTTGAAACATTTTCTCTTATAAACAAACTGGCTTTACAAGATGGAGATACCAAACCAGGGACGTGTTTTAGTAAACAGAAGCTACTCTTTTAGGTGAGTTTATGCTAATGAATGAATATTGTAGCTTAGAGTAGCATTGGGTGCTGACAGAGCCCTGACCTCAACCCCATCCAATGAACTGGAACGGAGATTGCAAGTCAGGCCTTCTCGTCCAACATCAGTGCCTGACCTCATAAATGTTTTACAGAATGAATGAGCACAAAAATTCCCACAGAACCTCCAAAATCTTGAGGAAAGCCTTCAAAGAAGACCTGTTATAGCTGCAAAGGGGGGAACAACTCCATCTTAAAGTCTATGTGTTTGTATGCAATGTCATTTAAGTCACTGTTGGTGTAATGGTCAGGTATAATACTCCAAACAGTGAATTTTACAACAAATTTGAATGCAGCTCAGCCATCCACACTATAAACAGTAGTTTTGCCTTTGTGATCTGAGAGTGGTCTTTCATGTAGATTAATTAAAATCTTTGAAAACATCAGCTTTAAACACATCAGTTCATTGCCACCACTGTTCTCCCTGAAGGTTTGTTGTGACGAGTTCTGACAGAGATTCGCCTTCAAATGACAACTGGTTAAGAGGCATGTCAGTTATTAGCAAAAACTCACTGACGTAATGGGAATTATATAGATTAATACACTATAAGCAACAAAAACATTTGCTGGGGAAAACTACCTTATATTAACCTTGAAAGACTTTTAAAGTTGATCAAATACTTTGTATTATTAATGGTGGCATTAGGTCTAACATTAATTTCTTTTATTTTGTGTGTGTGTGTAAGGAGCGGAGGATTGTGATTTTGTGATTTTTCCTGAGTGCGGACAGAGCTAAACAAGGCTAGATGGGGCGAGGCAGCGTGTTGATGCAGCATGGAGGAGAGTGAGGAGTCCTCTCAGACGGAGAGTCCTTGAAGCTGAAAGCGGCGTGTTAACCTTGAGAATGTGCAGACTCGTCTCAGACACTCTTCCACAGCGTACGGAGAGCATGAGGAAAAGGTTTGACTGTGACAAGTACGAACTCTAAAATAATTAGAAATGAATAGCAAGCGTCCTTAAGATATTATTTCTAAAGGGTTACTATACTATACTAAAAACAATCCGTTTAGACTAAATAGAAGATAGAGGAGCAAGGAGCAGGAAAGAGAGAGACAAGAGTAACCATCCAAAGAGGGAGTGAATAATCGAGAGAAAAGGTGAAGACAAAGGGGAAAGGGAGAGAGACAGCATGATAGACAGAGACAAAATAGAGGTGAAGCTTGAGAGAGAAAGACAAAGAGGGAAAGAGAAGTGAGTGATGGAGAGCCAAAAAGAAAGAGAGAAACAAACAGACAGAGAGAGAGAGACAGAGAGAGACAGACAGACAGACAGACAGACAGACAGACAGACAGACAGACAGACAGACAGACAGACAGACAGACAGA
>JBBJLR010000153.1:5428537-5449887 GCA_037577145.1 Brachypetersius gabonensis
GGACTTTCATTAGTTGTCAGTTATAATCATCAAAATTAAAAGAAATAAACATTTGAAATACATCAGTCTGTGTGTAAAGAATGAATCTAATATACAAGTTTCACCTTTTAAATGGAATTACTGAAATAAATCAACTTTGTCGTGATGAACGTCGCTCTCTGCAGGCTTGTTAGTTTATATTGTGAATATTGTCTTGTTATTTTTTCAGCAATTTTATGCCCTAATTACCTCCCGTGCTTTGTCACATATCATTTACGACCTCATGCTGAATTATATGTTGCCACATATAACATTATATGTTGTGTTTATTGTATTTACTTTATTGTGAAGTGAATTGCATTTATTGGTCATTTTAGTCTGTGCAAAAGCATTCAAGTAAGAATTCCACTGCACATTGTACACTTTGAACATATGACGATAAAAAGAAACTCGGAAAAGACAGTTTAAAACATTCTCAGAGTGTAGCATGATGTAAGAGACAGCAGATTATGCATTAACTACCTGAATGTCTTTCTGAAATAGTTAGATGAAACTGGGCTTCAAATCATCATTTGTGTATGTATATCTCTAGTATAAACTGCATTTTTATGCCACTGTATTGCTCACAAAGGAATTAGTAATATAGCCTGTGCAACCCATATGAAAATAAGCACTCTCCAGAAGGTAAAAAAAGAAAAATAAAGGGGTGGGATGTTTGCTTGTGCTCCACGTGGTCACACCTTCAGTTTATTATAGCAGCCAAAGTCAAATACAGGGGATCCATTTCAGTGACAGTGGCGTAACCCACATTTTTGTTCAAATATACCCTAGCCTAAGTCACTTACCAATCCTAACACAGTTAGTTAGTTATTTAATGGCATAATCAAATAATAATTAGCACTATATTCAAAACAGAATACTAACGAAAGTATGCACTAACCTTGTTACGAAGCAGTTTGTCAGTTTATATATAATTGATATATTAATGTTATGTTGTCCACGTTAGCCTACTCATTAAATCCAGGACCTGGCTGCAGTGTATCTAATCTGTTTAGTTCAGCTGTTTTGAAACAATAGTTTAAAGTCAACTGCACATATGAACTCTGGGCAGCATCCAGTGGATTGGGTCCAGACGTTGTCCACCCCCCGCCTCAGCTACTCCAATCATGTGTCCATCATGTTGATCCCAGCATGCAGACTGCTCGGGTGCCATCTTTGCTCTTCAAGACTTTGAGGATACTGACTGGGACATGTTTAAAGAAGCTGCAACCTATGATAGTTCTACCACCCTTGAGCAATACACAGCATCAGTGACTGACTGTGGAGGTTTGCATGCTGCTGAGAATCTGAGACATCACCTTTAGATCAGTTGATAAACCGGCCCTGAGAACAGCAAGGGCCAACCTGTCCCAGGACATCATAGCACCAAAGTTCACACAGGATCAGAAAGTCCACAGCCACTTCCAGGACACTGGTGACCAACACCAACTACAGGACAGCTCCATCTGCCTGTGATGGTGAGGCCTCAATTCCAAATGTGCTGAATCACTTCTACACAAGGTTTAAAGCACAAAATGACAAACTTATCCAACAATGCCTTTATGGACCTTGCTTTGTGCACTGGAACACAGTCATGCTAGAACAGGAAAGCGCCTTCCCCAAAGTCCATGGCGTTGTCCAAAATGTCTTGGTAGGCTGAAGCACTAAGACCGAACGTCACTGGAAAACGGGTCTGTCCCAATACTTTTGCTCGTATAGTGTAAGTGACCCGTGTCTCTACTATGCGGCTTAACTTCTTTTCACACAGTATCGCGAGACTGTTGCCATATGTCACACTGTCTTAATGCACCTTCAGGTACTGACATTTGGGATGTTTGTTCAGTGAGTGTTACTTCAGGAATATTACAGGCTGACAGTGAAAATTGTGTTGTTCCAGTTTTATTTCTAAGTAAGTAAGTGGAAAGCCGCGTGTTGTGAATCAGAACCTGCGTCAGACTTCAGTATTTAGCAGCAAGGAGAAACAGCTGACAGGCTTCGAAAACTAAATTAAACGTTTTATTTTACATGAGTCATGACTTACCGATCATGACGCGGAGGCGATATTAGGTGGTATCTGCTGTGTGGGCTCTACTTCACTGCAGGGTGACTTTTGTCAGCTTTCATCTTTAGCACGTACAAAAGCGCGGGGGACTGTGGGAAATGTAGGCGCACACCTGGTTTAATCTGACAAGCGATTCGATTGGCACGCAAGTAGACAATCATACATAGTGCGGTTTACAATTGGGTATCATTCGTATTATTATGTGTTCGTGCTTGAGTGCTTCAAATGAGACAAATGAGGGAATGAATAACGAGTTTGCCTACGATAGACTACATTTCCCATAGTGGTGTTCGGGAAGCCGTGTGTTGACGGAACTAGCCGCACAGCCAACCCTGCAGCCAACAGATGTAGTAAACCATTGGTTTTGATTTGTTATTTTTTTTGTGTAGTCGTGAGAGTTCTTAGAGTCATTTTAAGCATTTATAGTCTTCGGTAAAACATGCAAGGAGTGTCCGGCTCGGGGTCGGCCCAGTTTGGCCATGAGGCTCCGAGGAGCGAGTGTTTATCGAGCCAAATGGGCCGGAGTGATGCTGTGGACAATTATGTAAGACTCAGCAGCCTCTTCCCATTCCTTAAGAAGAGCTTCGTCTTTTCTTACATCAGTATTTGGCACGACTGCAGCATGCATTTTGGCTCACACCGCGTGGAGGAGTTTGTGGCTGTCTGATTAACTGAAATGCATGATTTACTGTATTTACTACTGCAGTGGGTCAGTGTATAAAACAGAATGAATATTTTAACATAATCTTTGTTTTCTCCTCTCTTGCATCTGGGCCTGTTTATCATCATTCTTTGGGGAAGACTCCCTGTTTGGTGCAGCTGGTTTGCTGGTGGTTAGGTAGTTGCCCCTGCGATCAGAAGGTAGTGGGTTCAAATCCCAGGACTGCCAGTGGCACCACTGATGTATCCTTGAGCGAGGTATCATCCCCAAAGACTGCTCCCTGGGTGCTACGTCATCCTGTCTGTCAACTTCTTCGCTTGGTAAATGGGTTAAATGCAGAGAAACAATGTTTCACTGTGTGGTGTGTTCATGCATGACTACAAAAAGGCATGTTACTTTAAACTGCAGGTATAGTATGTTTGTCTTGTATTTAATTTTTTACAGTTTGTTTTTATGTACAAACCAGTCATAATGCGTCTCTACCATTTTCTTAGCTCATCCAAGTAAACTAGCTGTTTCTGTTACTGTTACCTGATATATGTGAATTACCTATATTCTAAATGGCTGCCCTATATTGTGCCTCATTTGAAAACAGTCAGGGATAAACTACCATTATAACGTTTTTGTAAGTGGGTGGGACTAAACATTTTTAATTGAAAATTAAGTTTCATTTTATAGTCCCCATAGCTCAGCACACAGTGTGGAAATTCTTTCTTTGCATTTAATCCATTTGGCAAGTGAAGCAAGGGGCTGCCAGCAACGCAGTGAGAGTGTGTGGGTACGATACCTTGCTCAAAGGAACATCAGTGGTGCCACTAGCAGTCATGGGATTTGAATCCATGACCTTCTGATCACAGGGGGAACTCCCTAACCATTAGGCCACCAGCTATGTCAGTGTTTATGTGAAAATGTGATATCACAACAATAGTCAGTTCGCAATGGATTGTTGGTGGCTTCGTTTCTGTACGTGCAGGGGACATTATAAAACTTTTAATACATCATTTACATCATAATTTTTTTCGTTATAGAGAACTGTTGGAAAAATAGCATTAAGCGGTACAGTATAATGATCTTACTGCCACAGCCGCTGTGTAGACTGCAGTAAAACTAATTAAAGCATTTAGAGACAAGCTGCTGAAGACCAAGGAGCTCACTTAACTGCTATGGCATATGCAAATGAGTTTTGCCAAAAATGAGCACTGTTTTTGAACAATTGCAGAAGCTACATTGTGCACCATAGACTTCAGAGTGCATGTTTCAAAAGAAGGAAGAATTTAAGGATGATGTCTTAAACAAGAATGGTTAATTTTGGAAAATCACTGACGTCACCTTGCAGTAATTTTTATTTTTTGCTTTTCTTTTGTTTTCGTATCATTGAGGAAATATTTGACTCCTTAAACTGGGATTAGGTCTGTCCCGAAACAGTGCCCTTATTGAGTCTGTGTCTTGACAAGACGTTTGCTGTGTGCACCCTAATAAGTGCATGGACGTGTTAAATCCAGGGAAACGGTAAATGATGTAAACCTCATTAATATTCAAATTGAAACAGCATCAATGTAATGTTTTCTGCATCTCTTCAAATATGATGTGGCATATTACAACCTAACTTGCACCGTAAAATGATTGACTAAACACGATTCAATTTGCATATTAATGAGGAAGATGACAGATTATAATATTTGGCCCTTTTGCATTTTCCCTTCAGGGAGCAACTGTAATTCCAGACACTTTATTGCCCAGAAATGGCTGATAGCTTTGAAAAACAAACAGATAACTTCAAGAACAATGGAACCTGATTTAATCTCTGTGTTCATCTTGCTCTCCAAGTTTAGGGAGCGACGTTTCATTTTTTTTCCATCCTGAGCAAGGCGAATGGAAATAGTCACTGAAGCAATTCACAAACAATTAGGCTAATTTTGTCTCCCCTTCTTGCTCTAGCGTGTCCCATAGAGTTTGGTCTTCACATAAAACCTTTAGTAATTCGGTGTGGTTATGCAAAATGTCAGCTTGACTGCAGACCACCTCGAAACAATGCCACCATTTAATGTCCCTGTTATCATTTGACTGTCAAAGAGTGCCACTTTTTAAGAATTCCAATAGTTATTTTTGTGTGCTTCTCCGATTATAAATGTCAGATGTTTTTGAGAGTGAATGAAAGGTATAATTAAGCACTTAAAAATGCTTGAAATGCTCTTTTGTCTGTTTGCTGGAAAGCAAAATGGAACAGTAGAGTTTTTCCTGGTATGTTCAGTTAAGTTTATATTAACCCCTTACTAAAAGCACAGAGCCAGGTATGAAATGGTGGTGCACCCCAAGCACAAGACTGCTTTCACTGTGTTTCTCCATTGCAGGGTTATCAGCTGAACATGAAGGCCGAGCCCCACATGTTTAGCATCAACTCTACAGAGGAGCTTCAGTTCCTCAGGTCTCAGGTTCAGATACTGGAGAGAGAAAAGGCTGAGATGGCTGCAGAAAACCAGCGCCTCAAAGACCTGCTCATCAAGGGTGAGGAGCAACAGTTATTTGCAAAATAAGCATACAGCTGGGTGTTGTTAAGAAGTTCAAATAATTATCATCTGCAAAATACAGTTGCAGTCAAGCCCGACATTATTCATACCCCAGACAAATTTGAACTTTTTCTTCTGGGAGACACAGGTGTCTCCCAGAAGACTATAAGACGATATACAAGGAAAGAACTATTTCTCAGCTTTTATTTACATTTGAACCAAAAGTGGCATGTCCAACATTATTCATACCTTTTACAAACTGTCACAGTTTATGGATAAATACCAGTGGAGACATTCAAAAAGTTCATCAGCAATTATAGGAAGTGTTTGATTGCTGTTACAGCAATAAAGGCTTTTCTATTGATTATTGAGAAGGGTATGAATAATGTTGGACATTCCACTTTTTGTTCAAAAAGTCCAGATTTGCCAGGAGTATGAACAATTTCGGGCTTGACTGTACGTTCGTAGAATTGAGAATGGATCTTTGAAACATCAGGGAATACTATGAAAACTATATTTACATGATTTTCCCTTTATTCTAAAATATTTTTACATACACTCAAATTCATGCTAGACATGTTTGTTGTTTTAATTTATTAATGTCATACTGTCATCATAATGGTTTAAACTCTATGTGGTGTACTTCTGTACAAAACGGTGTCAGAAATCCCGTAAATTGGTGAGATATTGCTTAAAGATTCTATGTGATTTGAGGAACATGTGTGCAGTTTGTGTAGTATAAATTTGTTGTAATAACATTTCATTTATTATTATTATTAGCTTTGTGGCCACTTTCAAATCTGAAAGCATATACAATCCACTATGTAGTCAACAACATTTGGCATATGGGGCAAATTCTCAATTTTCAACATGAACATGAGAAAGAAAAAGAATTGCCTCTTCATGTTGACTTTAAATTAAGGTCATGCATTCAGAGAAAGACGTAACATGATGTTACTGTGTGACTCTTTCCTCTTATTTTTGCTAACAACATTCAGAGATTCCACACCTCTTGTCTACCATGTGGCAGACTATAACTAGCAATACTGGACAATCTAGCCACCATCAGCCTGGCCCTGCACTGTCCATCACTGCTGGAGTCAACAGCTACATGCCTGTGCAGTACAAAGAAGAGAGCTGCAGCCTTCAACATTCAGTTTCTGCAGCTATGAAAAGTGTCCAGCAGGATGTGATTTTGGAAAGTGGTGCTTATGGACTCAAAATAGCCGGCATTCATAATGGAACTGATGGGAGCATGTTTGAGTCCATGGAAGAGATGAATGGGAATCTGTGTCCGGGTGGCATCAGAACAGATGGTCAGAATATGTATCTAAGCTCGCCATGCAGCTCTACAGATTCAGCCTCTTCCTTCGGTGAACACAGACCACTGGATCCAAACAACACAGCTGTAAGAGACCTCTTTCTGTTTTCTGAACTGACCTTTAGAAGTCTCCAATTTGTATTGTTTTGCTACAGTGCCCTCCAGAATTGTTGTCACCCTTGTTAAAGATGATTGAAAAGACCTATAACAATCACTTTCAGATATTACAAAAGTACATGTGTCAGTAATTTTAAAGAAAGGCAAGAAATTTGAATTATATACAGGTAAATGAAATATGACCTCACACATACTAAACTCATTTTAAGGTGGCCTAAAACTTTAGGAAGTGTCGTCTGTGATTTCCAGTTTCACTGGTGTATAAAAAATAGGTGACACAGGTTCCAAATCTCTTAGTTATTTAACATCATGGGAAAGATTCAATAGCTTTCCACTGCAATAAAGCAGAAATGTCTTTTCACCAGAGAATGGATACAAGGAAATAGTTTGAATTTAAAATACCAGTGTCAGCAGTTAGGACAATCATTCAGAAGAAATGCAAAACTGTCTGGAAGAAGATGCAAGGCTATTTTGTCAGCAGCCACTTTGAGGAAGAGTAAAAGAAAAATCCAAAGACCACAGTTTCAAAAAGAAAGAATTTTGGGTAAAGGCAGAATTTTGATCTACAGAAATACAGAAATTTGCATTTTGGGTTTGCCATCTATCCAAATCCACAGAAGATACAGTGAGGAACATAAGTATTTGAACACCCTGCAAAGTCCTCCCACTTAGAAATCATGGAGGGGTCTGAAATTCACATTGCAGGTGCATCCCCACTGTGAGGGACAGAATGTAAAAAAAAATCAGAAAATCACATTGTATGATTTGTCAAGAATTTACATTTACGGCAGCTTTTATCCAAAGCGACTTCCAATCCCTAACCACAGGGGACAGTCTCCCTGGAGCAACTTGGGGTTAAGGGTCTTGCTCAGAGACCCAGTGGTGGTGCTGAAGGCTGGATTCGAACCCATGACCTCTTGGTCTAGAGGCAAGTATCCTATCCACTGAACCACCTCCACCCCAATTTATTTGTATTGCACTGCTGCACATAAGTATTTAAACACCTGAAGCCTTTGTTTGCAATTACGAGGTCAAACGTTTCCCGTAGTTCTTGATCAGGTTTGCACACACTTCAGCAGGGATTTTAGCCACTCCTCCACACAGATCTCCTGTCGCTGAGCAGCACGGAGGTTCAGCTCCTCCAATGATTTTCGATTGGATTTAGGTCTGGAGACTGGCTAGGCCGCTCCAGAACCTTGATATGTTTCTTACGGAGCCACTCCTTGGTTTTCCTGGCTGTGTGCTTCGTGTCATTGTCATGTTGGAAGACCCAGCCACGACCCTCTTCAGTGCTCTGACTGAGGGAAGGAGGTTGTTGCTCAAAATCTCACAATTCATTCATCCTCTCCTTAATACAGTGCAGTCGTCCTGTCCCCTTCGCAGAAAAGCCCCCCCAAAGCATGATGTTTCCACCCCCATGCTTCACAGTAGGGATGGTGTTCTGTGGATGCAACTCCTTCTTTTTCCTCCAAACATGGCAAGTAAGATTTAGAACAAAAGTCTCATCTGACCACATGACTTTCTCCCATGCCTCCACTGGATCATCCAGATGATCATTGGCAAACTTCAGACAGGCCTGGACATGTGATGACTTGAGCAGCGGAACCTTCCGTGCAATGCATGATTTGAAACCATGACGGCTGTGTTCTACCGACAGTGACCTTTGTAACTGTGGTCCCAGCTCTCTTCATGTCATTGACCAGCTCCTCCTGTGTAGTTCTGGCCTGATTCCTCACCTTTCTTACCATCAGTGATTCCCCCACGAGGTGAGATCTTACATGGAGCCCCAGTCCGAGGGAGACTGACAGTCGCCTCTTCCATTTTCTGACAATTGCTCCAACTGTTGATTTTTTTTCACCAAGCTGCTTGGCAATTGTCCCATAGCCCTTTCCAGCCTTGAGGAGGTCCACAATTTTGTCTCTGGTGTCTTTTGACAGCTTTGGTCTTGGCCATGGTAGTAGTTGAAGTCTTACTGACTGTGGGGTGGACAGGTGTCTTTAAAGAACTCTGACAGGTGCTACTAATTAGGATTATTAAGTGGAGTAGAGGTGGACTTCTTAAAGGCAGAGTAACAGGTCTTTGAGAGCCAGAATTCTTGCTGATTGCCAGGTGTTCAAATACTTAAGTGCAGCAGTACAATACAAAAAAATTCTTTATGAATCATACAATGTGATTTCCTGATTTTTTTTTTTTTAATATTCTGTCTCTCACGGTGGGAATGCACCTACAATGTGAATTTCAGACCCCTCCATGACTTCTAAGTGGGAGAACTTGCAAAATCGCAGGGTTTTGCAAGTTCCTCACTGTATCATGCCAGCAAACATTTTTAAAGGTAAGCCAGAAAGAAGCTTTTCCTCTCTTTATGCCACAAGCAAAAGAGCTTAGAGCTTATTAGACACCACTGGACACCACCTTTTTGCTGTAGTCAGACAAAAAAAAAATTGAGATCAAACTCAAAGGTGGGTTTGGTGTTCAAAATGAAAATGAAAAGACAGAAAAGCATCTAAAATGTTGAAAATGCTTGAGAATGTGTGATGCCATGGAGCTGTTTCTCCTCCAAAGGCAGTATCATAAGCATACATTGCATCAAGGAATCCCGAAATTACCAGGAGATTTGAAATCATAATCTGACTTCCTCACCAAGAAACTAAAACTTGATCATCACTTTGATCTTCGATATTTCAGCAACAAAGATCCTAACCACGCATAAACAATTCCTTCACAGCAGGTTAAATGGACACAAAATCCATTGCCACCCCAGTCCCTTGACTTAAATCTAATTGAAAACCTTTGGGTTGAGCTCAAGGAGGGCATGCACAAGAGAAGACCCAGAACAAGAGAAGCCCGCATTCTGTCTTCCCATGTCTTATAAAACATTAGTACAGAAATCCCAGTGATCAGCACTGTTGGCGAAAAGGCGGTTGCACAAAATACTAAATGAAGGGGTCCAAGCAATTATGGCACGCATTTTTTGAAATAAAATAATTTTGTTATGTGTTAATGGGCTCATATGGAATTTCTATATTTTCTATTTTGGAATATAATAAAGTCAGCAGCTGATATTAAGATTTTCTTCAGCTGTTTCACTCGTATTAAATAAGCAAGACAGCAGTTCTGGAAGGCACTGTATTTAAATGTGATGACAAACATATAAAGATACAAATATAATATTGTAAACGTATAACACGTTTGTTGCCTGTAAAAACGTTTTCTATGAATATTCTGCTAATAAAGAGATTGAAAGAGAGACAGACAGACAGACAGAAAAAGGAAGAAAGAATGTGAGTTCATGTAAAATTCAATGCAGCAGAAAGACCATGGTAATGAGTATGACTTCCCAAAATCATCTTACTGGTACAGAGAGTACTCAGTGTGATGCTGGCTTTAATATATAATGATCATATTTGTGCTGAGATATTAGTGGGAAATGCAGCCCTGTTTGTTTTTCATCCTCTTCATGCATCACATATTACCTGCTCTTAAATTAGTCATCCGTTCATCTTTTAATTTATCTTTTAAGATAGATTGATACATTAGTGAAGGCTAATACATAGTTGCATTTGTCTTGTTTATTACTGGAGTGTAATCCAAACCCTGCTGTTCATAATGCTTTTCTGATGTTGTAGAAGTGTCTTTTGCATGTGCACGAGTGAGAGAGTAAATGTCATTGGAATCAGCAGTGATGAATAATTGGAGCCTGCTCCTTCCCCGCGCACGCTCTTTGTCCTCTGTACGGCAGCCTGGCCTGCGCGGCCCCGGCTCCTGCTGGGCCATGGTGGGGGAGGGAGGGTGTGTGAGGGGCTCCGCTCAATGCCCAGATCGATGTCTCCACAGGTACAGCTGCTCCCTCACTCTCTCTCTCTCAGCTGGGGTGAGCACCCCACCACAGGTCTCGCCAGGATGTGTGTTCCTGTATCTCTGTGTGCCTCACCTTTTGTCTTCTTTCTTCTGGCCTGTTTCTTATTTGCTGTTTTTTCTTCACTTGGTTTTGTTAACCCCTCAGTCACCTGCAGTTAAGTTGCGAGTTGCATGCAATATAACGTCCCTGCAGTTTGGCATTTATATGAATTCAAAAACATTTAAAAGCTCCAAAGTTTTCAGAAAACATTTCAATCATGTCGATTGTCTAACACAATCAAGTCTTCTGTAACACAATTGTGTAATTGCTGACTGTAGCATAAAATGAATGTAAAGATTATATATAATATATGTATGGATGATACATACGAACCACTTATGTCAACCCCTATATATAAATATCACGTTCCAAGAGCACTCGCGTACAGTGAAAAAACGTGTATGGGTTGATAAAAGTGGTACACAAAATAAACACTGTGAAAACAAAAAATACCTAAGAATGCCTATTTTTATAATGTAAACCTTACATTATAACATTACAAATATGTCCCCAAATATACTCCCAAAACATTTCATTTACGGCATTTATCAGACGCTTTTATCCAAAGCAACTTCCATTCATTAACTACAGGGGACAGTCTCCCTGGAGCAACTTGGGGTTAAGGGTCTTGCTCAGGGATGGTGTGCCCAGTGGTGGTGTGCTGAAGGTATGATTTGACCCCATGACCTCTTGGTCCAGAGTCAAGTATCCTACCACTAGGCCACCACCACGACCACCCCACACTAAAGTTGTTAAATTCATTAGCCTTAAAGAAAAATAATGATAAACCCTACTGTACAGTTTACACTGAATTCCTGCTGTGCTACAATGTAAATACCGATATTACCGCTGTATAGACTGTACTGTAATTAATGCACGAGTGTTTTCTTTGGTTTGAGCTGTCGTTTTCTTTGGTATTAGCAGGTAAATACAGTAATAAATGAACGTAATTTACAGTAATGAAAATACAGGGCTTTAAGAAGAACGCAACAAAAAACATGAGAACACTCGAGGCACTCCACGTGGGGAAATTCTGGACTGCAGCGTCACAGGGCAGCAGCCAATCAGCAGCAAGGAGAAATAAGATAACGTTCTTGAATCGGCTACTTTAAAACCAAGATTGTTGATCCGCATGAAAGTGGGGGGTTACTGTGTATGTATATGTTAAATCGTTCACTAAAAAAATGCCATATTAAGTTTGTTCCCTGTAGAGAATGTATATAGAAAATATAATATCAATAATCTTTGTAATCTGAGCATGAGTGTTTCAACTTTTTCATACTAAATATAGTCTGTCATTTAGAAATAGTAACAGACATTAATTTATTGTCTAGCTCCATTTTGCACATCAAGTATTACAGTTAAAAAATTATTACCTGTGCTCAGCGTTGTTTCCCTTCTTTTACACTAAATGTATAGAATATATTATATATGTATAGAATATAAAGCATAATATTAACAACAGAATAATATAATGAGTTTAAGGGGTTAAGATCACGCCCTCTTCTTCTCTTCTGTGTGCACCTTTTATTTTTGTCCTCTACTTTCTCTACTTCTCTCCATGTTCTTTGATTTTGGTCTGCTCTCCCGCACAGGTATACTTTTAACATGTGATGTTTGTGTGTAGATCCGACAGGTGGAGGTGTATCCAGGTTCGGGCGTTTTCTGTGCGGAACACGCTTGGCTGGCAGCTAACATGGCACGGTCGCCAACAGCAATGGTGCGGGCCCTGTTGTTAGGGGTTTTTGACATGGACACGCTTTTAAACAGCAACCTCAGAGGTGGGAGGAGCCGCAGGCCATCGTACTCAGACCACCACGCCCCACTGGACCCAGACAAACTGAACGCCATTTATAGTAAGCATCCCATTTACTCTTGTTCAATGTATATTCTGTCTGTAGGTCTTTCTATCTACAGTGCCAGTGCAAAAGTATTCATCCCCAAAGTCATCAGAATTTCTGAATTACAGATAACAGACACAGATTGTCCCTGACTGTATTTTTTTTGACAAGCAAAAACTCTTATAGTCTTGAAGTTAAAATGTAATTTTTGTCTGCAGATACTGAAGTTTTAGACTTGAGTTGATAGAGCCACATTTTGCTGCAGTAAGACTGTTGATGTTCTTTGTTAGCTTTGCACACTGTTTGGGAGACATTTTCTCCTATTCCTACCACCAGAAGCTGTTCAGGTTGGTTGCATGAGGACAGCAACTTTCAAATGACACCACAGATTATCGATTGGACTGAGTTCTGGACTATGACTTGGTCGTTGTACAACATTTGCTCATTTGTTGCTCAGATCTCTAGTGTTGATTTGGCTTTGTGCTTGAAATCATTGTCCTGCTGAAATGTGAAGTTCTTCTCAAGCTTTAGTTTGTCAGAAAACTGAAGCAGGTGGTCTTGATGTATCTCCCTTTTTTTGCCTCCATCCGCTCATCCTTTAGTTTTAACAAGATGCCCAGTTCCTGCTGAACAGGGGGAAAGTATCCCCACGGCATGATTCTGCCACCCTGGCTGTTAGGACACTGTTAGGACAGTGTTTGTTGAAGAATGGTTAGTGTTAAGTTTATACTAGACACAGCATCTGAAATTTGGCTCCATTTTTGTCTCATCCAACTAAAATCCCATCCTACATTTTCGATGTGTTTTTGTTTTTCTTCAGTAGTAGGTTCTGTGCAGCCACCCTCCCAAACAAGCCAGTTTTATGTTGAGCTCTTGGTATCCTTCACCCATTCTCAGCCTGGTTCACCTTCACTTCGTTCTCCATCACTGAACTCTGGAGCTCCTTCAGGGTATTTGTTGACCCAGCTCTGATGCTGGGATTAATGGACTGGCTTTGTCTAGGCTGTGTCTGAGTGATGTAATGCAATTTCCATTCCATTGCCATTTCCTCACACTGGTGTTTGAATAGTTTTCATTGGTTTACCTTGGTGTTTTTCTGTTATGTGGATGTCTTTAACTTAATATTGTACTTCCTTTGTTTCAGATTGGCTAGTTGTACATGAATTATGGAGAATTTTTACCTGGAAAAATTAGCCCAAAGTATTACTTTCAGAGCACAGTGGTTCCTTTTGATCATAGAATATTTGTATATGAATATTCTTATATGAAACCAATGCCATTTTAAATGAATGAAATTTGAGGGTCAGCCTTTAATTAATGAAGTGTCATCTGTAATAAAGACAAATCTGATTCTGCTTAAGTTGGTTGAATATTTTTGCTTGATGCTGTATCCAGCCATTGATCTATCTGTCTGTGTATTTATCTGTCTTACATAAGACACATTGAAAGAAGTAAATCTTGTCTTTGTAAAATTGTGTATCCAATAGTTAATAGTGAAATGCTTCCATTGGTTCGAATGCTTTAGAGAAGCCTCTCTGATACATATCGTAAATACATAAAATGTATTGACTCATTTTATATAACTTTTTAGCGTGGTGAAAATGTGCAATAGTGTTTTTGTGCTCATTAATGTCTACATACTTGATTATAGACAGTTATTAAACCAATGCTTATTTATGATGAACTCTGCGTCTGAATCTTACATCTGCTTTGAAATATGAAATATGAACTTTTCTCATCAACTGACACACATGCCTATTGCACATTTTGCTGGGATTTGTTTAGGCTAGTATCCAACAGTTACATTTCTGCCAATGAATCATGGAAAATATCAGCATTCACCTCCGAGGTGCAGCAGTTTTCTGGATGTGAATGGTATGTGAGAAGGGGAAAAAAGCTTCTTTGGAAGCAAAATGAGGATTGAGAGGGGCGAGCGTCATGATGGGGGCTGTTTCCGACAGGCCCATCCCCTCTCATTCATCATCATTTGGCGTTTTAATGGCCTGACAGCGCTGGCAGTGCTGAGAAACCAACTGTTGTCGCAGTGTCACTCTCTCCCTCCGCAGATGCCACGCTGGCCCGCTTCCCATCAGCACGGAAGGGCCAGATTGGTACCGGGATCAACTCCAAGCTGTCCGAGATCCGCTTCAGATCCAGGAAAGTCAAGCGGGACAGACATGACCGCTGACGGATTTACTGTGCATATTGAAACAATGTAACTCTGTTTGTGGGGAAAAGTGATTTTGTTGCACCAGACTGGCAGATGTGTGCATGTGGTTTTGTGTATGTGAGACTGTATTAGGTACAGTGTTTGCTCAGTGGTTTTAGGATGTTGGCCCATTTCCTGGGGTTGTCAAACTCTTACTGTGTTGAAAAGAAAGTGCAGCAAATAACAAAGAAACACATGGTAGTTCAAGGTTTCTATGTGGTTCTTGCACATATGGTTCTGAACAACCTTTAACTGACACAGAACCAAAACATAAAGTGGATGCTGTTTAAACCTTAAAGAAGCTCTTCACATACCTCATTTACAAAAATGTGTCCTTAAAGAAGGCTCTTTAGGGAACCAGAAGTGGTCCTCTTACATCACACAAAATATCCATTTTTGGAACCATGAATTTTAAGAGTCCACCAAATATGCAAAGTGTGGGGAGATTTCTGCACCCATCCCTGTGTGATCTATGAATGTTGATTTCTCAATCTGCCGACTATATTTCTGTACCCGCTTCTTCTCATTTTAATCTGCCAGTGCCAGGTCTACCTGGTTTGGATGGGAGCTGTATGATATTTCTCCAATGATTGCTCTGTAGCGTAGCATCCGGCACTAGCAGGGAGTCTCAGGTGGGGGTTCCATTACCCTGCACTGGCACCTCGTCTCTTCCCCAAAGTGCTGCATCAATCCCAGTTCCCTCAGGGCCTCCCGTCCCCCCTGCCTGATCGCACCCCCCACCCCCACCACAGGTACCTCTGGCCTTGAGGGAGGAGGGACTGGAGACATTCAATTATCTGCAGACACACAAAACGAAGTATGACAGGCTTCCCATGAGCATGCTGTAGGCTGCATGTCAATGTCAATGGAGATAGGTGATACCAGACTATTAAAAGCTTAGGTCCTCTGCTTAGTTAACCTTTTTTCCCTCAGCAGTATTTAGTATATGCCACATAATGCATCTCCCTATCATCTATGTGTAGTGAAATGGCATTAAGATGTTCCAATATGGCAAACATCAGGATTTGGGCTTGAGCAGGAGATCATCTTGTTGTGCCTCAGGCAGTAGGCAGATCTTGATCTGGTGATCTATAAAACCTGATCTTCTCCTCCATATCTCTTAGTGTCCTCCTGCCATTTTACCAAACTCCTAGCTAATAGGCAGATACATTATGAATGAGAAGATTAAGATTTAGGCTTGATCTGGAGATCATTTTGTGCTTCAGTAAGTAAACAGGAGAAACAAATTGTTGAAACCTGGCTGGAAATCCAGGTTACACTGAGGACGGAAGGATCGATGAAGCCAAAGCTGACACTGAAGCTTTGGAGACAGAGGTGCCACTCTCTGCTGTCCTCCGAAAAAGTGGACCACAGACACAGAGAGAGGCTTCCCTCAAATAAGCCACTTAGATTTATTGAATTTCTCTCACGATTCTTGCACAAGATACAAGCTCTCTGTTGTTTTCAGCTGTTGGTTTCTTTATTGTGGACATTGTGACAGTTAACATTTACATTTAACTGACAGTTAACTGATTCAAATGATAAATAGTCATCTATATTCTTCTCAGTCATGGAAAAGAATGGTATGGTGACAAACCAAGTGTACACAATTTTCTCCATTACCCAGATGCAGTGGGTCAACTAAGAAGTGAGTCCAAATCATTTCTTTCCCAAAACTACATTTCCAAAACTTGTGTGAACCCGCTCACTGCTACAGACATCAGTCATTTTAGACATTGTCAGGGCTAGAGAGTGCTGATCTTGGATCAGATTAAACTGCACTTGTGACTAACATCGAATTGTTGCCCAACTGTGTCCCTATTTTGACACAATTAGCCTTGTAGCCCAGATTCTAAACTAAATTAGCAAAATTGGGATTACTGTCATGGATGATTGGCTACATCTGGGTCAAAAAACTGTAAATTAGATTTTTTTTTTTTGGCTGAAAAAGAGCAAACAAATGCAGAACAGCATTGTTAGCTCAGTTGGTGAACTCATCAAAAGATGCATTCCCGGTGGTCTTTTCTCTTTTTGACAGCAGATAAACACTATTAATGTATCAAAAAACAGTGGGGTTTGATGTCAATTGTGTGCTTTTGGATGCTTTTTGACGATTGGTGTGCTCATCTATTCACCAGTTTGTGTTCAGGGGAATAAAGGCAGAGAGGCATGCAAGAATAATTTGGACCCAGACTGTGTGTTCCCTAATGGAGAGTGCTGATGTAAATGCCACTAGAATTAAAGATTCTAATAGATCTCAGATCTCTGTTCTTGCTTCATTTTGAGTCCCATTAATGGATTAAAGAGTTTGAAGGTTAAATCTGGTTGGTGGTCTAATTGCATCTTTATGAAGCCAAGTTATGGTGATTAAAGCTGATATGTAATATCAAATAACGTTATGAGCTTGACCCTCTTAAATATTGATAAGACGTTCAACTTGGTGTAGACCATGAGTTTATTTTGAGAGGGTCCATTCTCAGCATACTGTGGATCATAATGCTCTGCCCAACAGCATCACTTATTCCAGAGGCAACCTTATGAAAGACAAAAAACCTAATGTTCCGTGCAGTGTAATAGCTTTCAAATTCCTGTGAGGTGAACTGTAGGTCCTACAGAGAATTTCTCTCATGCTCAAATACACAAATAGGTCATGGGGAGCCGTCAGAGATTGGCTCTCCATGTGGAATTCAAAATGAAGAGGAGCTTTGGCCATCCACAAGTGTGCACTTTCTTTCCCTCTCCCTTCTCAGTTGTAACAGCCTGAACCCTGGGCTGCTCACGACCACCTTCAATTTTCTTCATTTTTTCTATTCCAGCGCTGGTGATTGAATAGCAGGTGCCATATTGGCTAGCTTTAATCTTATCCTCCTATCCACTGGTCATTCAGCAACCTCTTCTCTAAAATCCCACGCAAATCCTATCATTTGTTCTCGTCTATAGACATTTAACCCAGCACTTATGTCAGCCTCCATCCCTGTTGATCCTTGCCTGGCCTGCCTGACTTTACCTCGCCCTCTGCCTGCCATGTCAATATAAATCTTTACAGCAAGCACTGGAAACGGTATTGTGCTGAAGAGTGAGCTTTCAGAAGAAGGAACAGAAGAAAAGTCTTTATAATTCCCACCTGTATTCCGCAAATCACACTTCCTGTGCTAGCTTTATCCTGCCTCCTGAGCTAGGATTGACTTTAAGTGTCCTAACTCTGGAGTTAATTAGACCAGTAGTCACTGCGGTTTCTTGTATAACAGTATCTACTAGCCCAGTCCAGTTTATGTCAGAATATGAGGAAAACATTTGGTGAATGATCACTATCTCTGCTCCAAAACCCAAATGCCACAAGTCAATGCGAACGTATTAATTTTCTCAGAAGGCCAAAACATCTCTTTACAGCCCAATTAATATCTGTGCCGCAGTCCCCACCACCACCACTTTTTCCTGAGACTCCAAAAAACCAGGACCAGATTTCTAATGTTTTTTCAGTTTAATTCATTCATTTGTTTTTTTTTTAAGACCTGGGAAACCCATTAAAGCTCTTCGTCACAATTTGAGAGCTCCAGTGGCAGACTTATGAAATCAATATGGTTCTTCTGATGTTTTCATTTATCTGCACAAAACAAGATGTGTCCTCCGGTCAAAGGCCAGTAGGAGACATCATCAATAATCACAGAATTTCAGCGCAAAGGTGAGACAATAAAAATGAAGAAAATAACGTCACCTCTATTGAGAGACAGGGCTCACACCGAGTGGTGTTCTTGTCAAACGCCCAGTGAGTACTGGTCCAGCCAGCTTGCCGGCTGTATGGTTCTGAAGGTATCAAATATGTGGAACATTCTTCCAAACAAAATTGCTTTTAGGCATTTTTCTGTGAACGGTGTGTTTATGATAAAAGATAAAGTAAAAACAAGGACTTCCACAGAAATATATATTAGATTTAGGTTCAGAATTCTATACAACAGAGCATGTCATGTGTTACTGCGGTTTTGTATTTTTTGCTCCCCATTTTCTGGTTATGTTTGATTTGTGTTTTTGTGCCTGAAAGGGAGGTAAGTGATAAAACCAAGACATACTGCAAACACTGCCCACATTAGAGATTATTCAGTCTATCAGGTGTTAGTATAGGATGACTGTTGGAGAATATTGCCTATGTATTATAGTTTTTAAGAACTATTTATGAGTTTTTACCACACCTTAAACACATGGATGTAATATTGCAGAAGAGAGAAACACTTTACCTGAACTCTCATGGTAAATGTCATATGCTGTCATGAGCTGTTGTGACATTTTATTTTGAAATGATTGATCTATCTATTTTCAGTTCATTGTAACATGACAGTTAAGCAAACGACATGACCTCAGCTGTCATTAAAACATTCCTAGCAATGTGATATCTTAATAAACTGTGTATGCTATGACATAAATAGGCCATGGCTATGTCATGTAAAAGGGTTCAAGTAAAGTGTTCATGATAAAGAGATTGTATGAAAGTTGGAGGGGAGGGAGAACTCTGAAAACTTCAGGATTTCTGGGGAATTTTATACAGGCTTGCAACCCAGACCCCATCTTGATTAACAGACATAGGACTGAGGAGATGGGGAGGCAGTCCCCAGACACTTAATTATGTAATGTGTTCTGTTGTAAACACTGAAATAAGCAATGATTATACAATTCAAACATCTGAGCTAAGAACAAAAGCTAATTTATCTCCTCATAATAGGTTTGCTGGGTAGAAGTGAGCCAAAGATTGTGTTTTATGAGTTGGAAAAATAAATATGAGGGTGTGGTGTCAAGGTATTTTCATATGATGCAATTCTTTACTTCTGGTATTTCTGCGTTCTTGTATTGAGAGTTCAGTGTCACTGACTACTCTACTGGTGTGTCAGTCAGTTGGTTTCACTACGTCAGATAGGTAGAAATTACTATGATTTTTAATGACCGTCAACTGTGTGGAAGGACGTGCGAAAGCAGTCCTTTCGAATCCTTTTGGAAGTTGTTATTAAGTTTTTCAGGTCTTAGGTCATTGGCTCAAGCACAAAAGGAATTCTTTAGAGTATTATGACAACTACAAGAGTGTCAAGCGCTAGATTTCGAGCATGACTTTCTCAACAGTGAACAGCTTGTCTAAGAACTGTATTCAAATTTCTCTGGCAGATTTCATTCTAGTAGTTCTGACCACTACTGCATGTGACCAGTATTTCAGAAGGTGGCAGGGGTCCGAAAGCAGCACCTACCAGTAGATGGTGCAATAAGTCTGGTGCTTTCTGGGGTGAGAAACAAGTGACAAGACCACAACTGAAGCCGTTCTAAAAAGTTTTGTAAGTAGTCCATGAAACTATATGTGTGCATTTTAACTGTTGTGTCGAAAGCCTCATACAGCTTTCCCAGCCATGAACTATTTAAATCTTGTTTATCAGAACTGAACTTGTTTTACCATGCAGACCTCCCTCTTCTCTCGCCTCATGCATCTTCGATGTTGTCCTGCTCATGATTTTATGAATTATGCAGTAAGCATTTAAGACAATCCTCCATGATTCACTTGAACAGAATCGTAGTAGACCCCTTCGCTTCTTTCGGTCTAAGAAACCTCATTTGCAAGTGTAATAGCATTAAAGCGTTTGCTGCAATCATCACGTTATCCCATTCATTATTAAAATAAGGGGTCCCAGGGTTCTCCATTAATCACTGCTGCCTTGGTCTGCAGCCTGTCAGGACACCCTAATCATTTCAACAGCGAATAATTAACGCTTGTGATGCATGCAAACACAGCCGACAGAACAGCGGGTCCAGCACTGATAGCCCAGCTACAGGATGTTGCAAAGGAAAACTGAGGGGTTCTCACAACCCAAGGGTTCATAAAAGTTTCAGGTTGTCCAACAGATGCCCTACGTACTAAGCTGGTATCTTATACTGTACAAGTAATTGCCATTTGGAGTGCGCACTTGTGTTCCGTCTGAAGGGGCTAACAGGTTGCTAATTAGATAAAAACATGCAGAGTTACTTTACTTTGTGAGAGTGTGTTTGTGCATGCTCCTAAGAATACATTAAGGGTGCAAAAGTACATTCAGACATATCACAATGCATAATGCAAGATGAATAATGTCAAATGCACTCTATTAATTACGCTGTCTAATGCTGTTGAACTTTGGCCATCATAGGGCAGAACTGACTTAAAACAGATTAGCACATTCAAATTTAAATGACTTTTCCTGTCTTCTAACATCACAAGCCAGTGCCACCTATATGAGTGGCAAGGCTCAGTTGATTGGCATGCAAAATAACCATATATGTGAAAATACCTTACATTTGAGCTACTAAATGCCTTAGGAATTTTTGAATAACTTTTTAAAATGTGATGTTGCAAAGGCTCATGTCACAGCATACAAGACAGTAAACTGCTTTTAAAAAAGTGGACGGAACTGTGTGCACATGGATAGCCAATCAGAATGAAACTGACAAAATGATCCGTGCATATGTGGGTGGAGTGCAGGCAGAACAGCAGGCGGCCATTTAGTCAGGCAATGCCGTACCACCCAATTAATCACGCCTCACTAAACTCATTGTTTTCTTGCTGCTTCTACGGTGGCAAGCAGCAAAAGTGAAACTAAACTTGGTGTGCTTGCCGTGCACGCATGTGTTAAAGAGATACAGTGGGATGCAAAAGTTTGGGCAACCTTGTTAATAGTCATTATTTTCCTGTATAAATCGTTGGTTGTTACGAT
>JBBJLR010000153.1:5449987-5462301 GCA_037577145.1 Brachypetersius gabonensis
CGTAACAACCAACAATTTATACAGGAAAATAATGACTATTAACAAGGTTGCCCAAACTTTTGCATCCCACTGTATATTGAGTAGCACAGAAGTGTCTGCATGCATGACTTTGGACAAGCTGCAGTGAAGGAATGTGATGTATATTGTGAGAGGATATATCAGCTCACAGAGTTTCTAAAGATGTAGAGCTGCTGAAAATGTGGCTCTCCTCAAAGTGTGACTTCTTTAAACAGGTCCGCAGAATTTTACTTCTTGTTTTTCCTTGTAGTCTCAAAAAACAAGACTAAACTATTAGTGTAAGACTAAACATAGTCACTGGCGTGATACTCGCAAGGGCACATTTTAATTATCATTGCACTGTGGTTTGTTTAGATTTCCCTTTTTTATTTTTTTCCTGCCTCCCAGCATTAGTCTCAGATTTTGTAAGAACTTTAAAAAAAATCAGATCGTCTGCATATCTGTGCACATGTATGCTGCTAAGAGCCTATAAGAAAGAAAGAAAGAAAAAAAGAAAGAAAGAAAGAAAGAAAGAAAGAAAGGGTGCTTGTGAGAATCTGGACAGGCTCTGGATCAGGATCCCACCCCGCCACACGCAAACATTATAACCCTGCTGTCCCTGGCAGCACGCCATAGAACGTCAAGTTCCCCATGTGTCATTCAAGGGAAAAGAATACCATATTGTCTTCATTAGGCATGCCATGTTTTAGGTAGGATGGGTCTTAGTGAGAGGGTGGGGAAAGGGGCGGGGGCAGTTCACAAACTCGAGTGGGGGGGTGGGGTGGAATATACAACTGAGCAGAATCTTAAAGCCTTAAAGTCTTAGTCTCCGTTTACGGTCAGTTACTGTGGAGATTCATATTCAAATGGACCCGGGCTGTGAATTGACTGTTCACACATTCACAGTCTTACACCATCACCCCTGCTCATAAAAATCCAACACCCCCTGTGATTAAGGCTAATTACAAATGAAGGCTACAATTCGCAAAAGAAAGCATCTCAATCTGATAGCCACCCATGCATGACGTTCTCCTGGCTCTCACATGCTGAGATGCCAAGCAGTGGAAAAATGGAGACTGGAGGAGGTTAAAACCAAATGCCGGGCCGCACTTGACACTATCTGAGTCATACTTGAATTTATCAGTCACAATAAAGCACCCGTTCAGCTGTCGTCCTTATCTGCTGTGCCTCCTTAAGTTAGTCATGACTCTCGTTAGAACACTTGATGAAGGATGACCTCAACTTAAAGCGAGTCTCAGTGGAAGCTCGGGTCATGTAAGGGACAGCACAGCTGTATGTTTGGGATGCCTTCACCAATTAGGTTTAAAAAATACGGCTCAGTGCAGTCTGCAGCCAGGAAGTCCATTGAGAGTTCTTCAAGGGCATGCAAGGAAAAAGCTACAAATTGAAGGAAGGGTGGTTAATAGGAAGGAGCAATGATAACTGGCACAGAGTGCTCTGCACTGATTTTTTTCAGATGACGATCCTCAAGTCCTAAATCTCCATAAATGAATGCATTTCCTCATAGTGACACTCCAAAAATGTTGCTTACAAAAATCAATGTAGTAAGTGTTTTATAAATACAAAAAACAAGAATAAATGTTGCTGCTGTTGTTTTGCGATGCACACTGGATATTTTCTTAATTATAGAAATATTCATGAATGCTTATTTTTTCACTTGTTTATTTCAAGAGTTCATTGGCAAACTCATTGGCAGAATTGTTTTAATTAATATAAGTATGTTTTAAATGTTTTAGTCACTATTTTCTTTTAAGTTGCTAAGACTTTATTTAAACAGAGGTGAGGAACGTAGTATTGTATTGGGTATAGAGGAAAATAGTGTAGTAAAACAATGAATTAAGTTGAAGTAAAATTAGTTTTAGAAAAACGCCATGTCCAGGAGTTTTAGGTCCTAAAGAATTAGGTCTAAAAAATCTTAGTGCATCCAGCATCCATCAACATTCGATTCCCAAGACCGCTAGGCACCTCTGAGGACCTGGTCGCTGTGTTTCTGGCTGCCCTCTGCTTCACTTGGTGAACGGGTTAAATGCAGAGGAAGTATTTCGTGCTGTTCGCTCTGTGTGCTGTGGTGTGTTCACGTATGACCGAATTGTCACTTTCACATAGGAAGGTTATGCTGGATTGCATTTCCTCAAGAAAATGCAAAGTGTGATTGTAAGGTTGCTGTAATAACTGTGGTTGTCACTGTCCTGACTATCACAGAGACTCTTGAAAAAGGTTTTGCCTGGATTTGACCAACTGAGATAATGTTCACAAAGAGCAAAATTACAAACATGAACATTATGTTTTTTCATGTGTCTTGAACCTGGAAATAATTCTGAGTGACCGTAAGAGAGCAAAACTAAAAGTGGGCAATACGATAATAGAGATCTATATGAATGCCATAAAGGAGCCGGTCTGATGATATTTTTAGAAGAGCTGTGTGTAAATAGTTTTCCAGGATATTTTCATTGTATTGCATTTTAATTAACCAGTATCACTTGGTGAGGCAACAATAGTGTGACATTGTCACAGTGGATAGAGTGTGTCCTCAGAGAGTAGCTGCTGTTTTTACGGATAGATATTACTGACCATTCTCTTGTTTACAAGCACCTCTGCAGTTTTTTTAATGGTTGAAGGAAACACGCTTTGTGGAAAGGTAAGTCAGACTTGCATATATGTGACTTTTTTGTCCAGGTTTTGCTCAAAATCACAGGACATTTTCATCATATACTTTGTACATGAGTACAAAGTATATGATGACACAGGGTGTCACACATACAAGAAACATCAGAGTTGTATTATGTGTAATAATACCTTTAGTTGAGATGTTAGAAACTATTACATTTCTTAGACAAGGTGTATTTCATTATATGTACTCTATCTTTTCAACAACTTTTTACAGTATACTACAAGTCTACAAATGGTACAAACTGAAATACAGCAACGAATGGAATTAAATTCTTCAAAAACTAGACTTTACATCTTTTTGAGCTTTCAGCCAGATTGTTCCTTTTTTGCTACCTAGTTACAAAGGTACAGGCCCGTAGGTGAACAGTTGCTCTCTTCAGGTTGTAAACACAATGCTGAAAATCTAAATGAGAAATTAATGCTGAATAATTGTTTCAGCTGTAGTCAATACCCTCTGCTGGTAGCAACACAGCCTGTCAGTTAGTGTCAGTGTTTGTACATGTGTGGGTGGGGAGGGGGCCCTCTTCCTCTTGTGATTCCACCCTTTCAAGTGACCTTGCTTTCTTGAGGGTCACGTCTGTTCTGACAGAGATCAAATCACCTGGAATCCTTTGGATGTCTCCCTTCCCTGCCGATACCCGGGGGAGTTTCCAACAGAAAACATGCCGACACGGTGAGGTGGGCAGCCCATGGTCAGGGAATGCATCTCTAGCCAGCACTGTGAGGAAAGACCCTGAAGGTCAAAGCCCTCCAGTGCTCACAAATCATATTAACATGCAGAGAAGGATTTCCATCACAGCTGTTTCCTCATCTGGGTAAACAGGACGGCATGGAAATGACTTTGGAACTTCACATCCCTTCTTCCTCTTAGGGTGGGCTAGTTCAGAAGAGAGAAGACATCAGGAGGGATCCTGCACTGCTCAGTAGAAGGCCTTCCTGGAGCACTGGCACTTCCTACAACAAGGAGACTTTTTTGAAGAGCACTTTAAAACATACTAATCTCTCAGATGAGTGGGATGAATGATAAAGATGCTTTGAAAATGTTCTCTTCGTAGTCACCCACACAAAGTCATCCCTTTAAACCCAGTGTAAGCTTTCCAGCAATAACAGCAACAGACAGTCCATTGATAGGGTTGGGATGTGATGGGATACAAGTACTGAGATGTATGCATGTATTTAGAAAATGTAAATGAAGTATCTGTATCTGTGTAAGACAGTATTCCGAATACAGTTACTTTATTACATTTTTAGTAAAATACTAGAATAGGGAAGATAGATAGATAGATAGATAGATAGATAGATAGATAGATAGATAGATAGATAGATACATAGATAGATAGATAGATAGATAGATAGAGGTTGTTAATAACTATTTTAGAATTGGTGCACTGTGTGTACTGACTGAACACACTTATTTGACCTTAAAGAAGAAGTTAAAGCCTTTGTAGACTGATAAATCAATGTGAAGAGCCAATCATTGATCTCAGTGTTACTGATCTCCTTTGAAGGTTTCCTTTGAGGGCTGATTGACATTTCATAAGCAGTTTTGGGATACATGGGAAACCCCAGCAGTCCCAATCCAATAGTATTTTATTTAGAAGAGCATAGCCAAGCAAACATGCTTTAAATGACCATCATTAATGTTGCCTTTACTCTGAATCCATGGCCTGTTAAGCTTTATTAAAAATACTAATGCCAGTGCTAGTTGAAAAACCATAAAGTAGCCTTAAAATGTATGAAATGTATGAATTATGAATTGTATGAATTATGCTTATGTGAGTAAAACAGAATGGAAATTGATTCTGGCCTGTTTAGGTGAGGTGGAGACTCTCTCTTCTTCATCATGGCAGTCTTTATCTATCAGCTTCATGTTAGCAGGATTAGATGTTTTAACAGATTATTCATGGAGTTCACTATATTTTCTGTGCCGCACTGCCCACATTTACAATCAATGTTGTGCAGTCAGCTATACCAGGTAGCAGGCACTGGCATCGATAATCTATATAGAAGAAAATTATGTTATGCATCACACATAATTAATAGTGTTCTCTTAGAGAAACTAAGAAATTCCCATTAAGTCAATAATTGCAGTGCAATTACAGAAGTTTCAACTATGATGCATTATACTATTTTCTTACAGGAAAGGGTATTTAAATTATAATAATAATAATGTAAAATGTAATGGATTACTTTGCACTACATAACACTCAACACTGCTCAGAAGTGATATAGACTGAATGGGTGTTGTAATGGATTTGTTTTGTGGCATGATGCTACAAAGTATTGGAACATGTGACACAATACACCAACCAGGACTTAAATGGCATTGTATTCAAATATATGGAGTTGGTCTCCACTTTGCATTTATAACAGCTTCCACTCTTCATGGAAGGCTTTCCACAAGATTTTGGAGTTTCTATGGGAATTGATGCCCATTCATTCTGTTGAGCATTTATGAGGTCAGGCATTGACGTTGGACGAGATGGCCTGATGGGGCTGAGGTCAGGGCTCTGTGCAGGCAAGTTCTTCCACACCCAACTCATCCAACCATGTCTTTGTAGAGCTTGCTTTATGCACTGGGACACAGTCATACTGGAATAGAAAAGGTTCTTCACCAAACTGTGGTGTATTCCAAAATGCAAAATGATTGAGCTTGACTGAGGCAGCTGGGGGCCTAGTGGTTAAAGCATTCGCCCTGTGATCAGGAAGTCATGGGTTCGATTCCCAAGACCACTAGGCACCTTTGTGGTACCCTGGACAAGGTACCGTCCCCACACACTGCTCCCCAGATGCTGTGATTGTAGCTGCCCCTTGCTTCACTTGGTGAACGGGTTAAATGCAGAGGAAGTATTTCGTGCTATTCACAGTGTGTGCACTGGTGTGTTCACGTATGACCAGATTGTCACTTTCACTTTTCACTTTAAAAAGTAAGGGGTCTAGCCCAAACCCTGCAAAACAGGTCTGTCCCAATACTTTTGTCCATATTGTCTACATGTTATTAACTGAAAATCATGCAGCTATCCAGTTAAAGTAGACAAAATATGTTGTTCTTGGGATATGACGTTTTGTTTGGGGTCAGACAGGTTTCAGTCTTACTTTATCATAATACATATCATCAGAAGAATTACTGTACAAGAAGAAACTGCCAACCAGGAACAGCGAGGAACAGTATGAATTAAGTAAAAATTAAAACAGCTGATTTTTTTTCCCGACGTGCCTTATCAATGTATTCAAAGTATATTAAAAATGTCTTCTGAATAGATTACTTTTTAATGTGTTGAGACAGAATATGTGACTGAATACGTTTAGGAGAGTGTATTCAGTATTCAGCCACCACTGCTTCTGTCCAGCTCTTATCGTTGACTTATGCTGCCCTCAAATGTGCAAATTAGTTTTTGTCAAAAGACTGACATTTATTTATTTATTTGTTTATTTAAAAACTCACTTTTATGGGTTTTGGTTGCTGTTCAATAGTTTTATAGAGAATGAGTATTTTTGGCCACATTGTCTCATTGCTAAAGAAATGTAGCTATGTTTGATTTGACATGTTACCGTGTGTAGTTGTAGACATTTGCGTTTGTGTCTGAACGTGTGTGTGTGGGGGGGGAGTGTAGAATTGTACTTTGTTGTTTACTGTCAGCACAGCTTAGTGTTAAGCTGTAGTTAACAAGATAACATGACTAATGCATCAGTCCTTATGAGGACAGAAATTGTGTTGGCTTGACCCTACATAAGTCGAGGTACAGGTACACGTTAGCGTGAGAGTGTAAGTGCAGATCAGTGCAATATTTTGTTTCTTACCAACCAAGAAGTTAAGCTTTATATCAGAATAAATGATTAGCTGAAGTAGACACTTTTGAGTGGTGACAGTGTGTAAAATGAGCTAGAACTGTGAGTTCTGTTATTTTGCATATAGTTGCATGATGAAAAAATGCACTTAATGTGTCATTAATTTGGCATTTTTGGTGATAAGTCAAACTACAGATATGTTTCAGCACAACTAACTACAACTCAACTCAGCTTGATGAAGTAGCATCTTAAATTGGAGACTTCACATACTGACACTAAAGACAGCTCGAAAACTGCTCATTAGGTTAGATGAGTTTTTTGCTCATGTTCTGTGAAGCTTGTCAAACAATGCAACGGTTGTTAGAACAGAATGCATTTGTGGCAGAGTATGGACAGATAAATTGTGATTCATTGGTGACTCACAGACTCCATGACAGATTTTGAAGTCACTTCCCTAAAAAAAAAAAAATATTGAGCACTGACATCAAATAATTACAGTCATCTCTGGGGAGCTGAAAGTTACACACTTGATTTCTCTGGCCTGCATGTAACGTGACTTTATGAGAATTCCTTGGGGCAATAATGGCTAGAGAACATCATTTTCTGTGTTGCATTACTAATGGCATGTTTCGATTGGGAGCTTTAACAATAGCTATCAACCACTGAATACAGTTCTACTGGTATATATAACGCCTCCTTCTCATTCCAGTGGCACTAAGATCTTTGTAGTAAAGAGTTGGCTGGCCTTGGGTAACAAAACCTTAACAGGGATGTTAATGGAACTGTGATCCCCAGGCCCCTCGTCTACCCAAGGGCTTTGTGCTTTTCCAGACCCTGGTGCTTCTCAGCAGCTTTTCTGTGTGGGTGTTCTCTTTGAAGTGGACTACACATAGGAAAAGAGCAATGTGCTTAGATGAAGTCCTTTGACAGAGCACTGGGAGCCACCACTGGAGCATTAACTGGTCACTTCTTGGTGGCAGACTTTCCAGAGGGGGTTCCTTGCATTGGTGTATGGATTGCAGACTAGAAGCACACCAGGAAACAACACAGTATGAGCCCTGGGCTTGGGCAAACTGCTTGTTTGGCACTTTAATTTGCTAAATAGAATATTTAATTCGATTTCCTACTGAAAGCCTAATAATAGCCTTAATGATAGCACAATAAATTAGGTGCGCAGCTCGTCTGTGGTCCGATTTATGATCATTTTTATACAGTTTTCAAAAACCCCATGTGAGAGGGGTGTTGAGGAAAATGTGGTCTCTCCAGGAACCAATGTTTACATTCTCTACAGTCTTGTGCTTGTTTGTGTTATGACACTCTGTGAACCATCTGATTTCACTTTCCTCTCTTCACAGAGGTTTTCATTCCCAGCACCACCACCTGATTCTGAGAGATGGTTCTGATGAGATGCTATCAGTTTGTGCGCCTCAGGCAGCTCTGGTAATGCAGATGGCTAGTGCTCCACAAGGTGAATCAGTAACAGAGAACACTTTATTTGTGACATCTGGACTGCATTGTTCTCAATAAAGGGGAAAGTTCATGACATTTGCAGAAATGGTAAAATTGCATAGGTAGTTGCTCAGAGCTGAACTGGCATATTCAGCATTTATTCTATAGTGTATGAATTAATACACACCGCATACAGTTAAACCCATTTTCACAGTAACCTGAAAAATGCAGTTCCATTTTTTTCAGCCAAGGTTCCTCACTACTTCAGATTTAAAATTTGAATTTTACGTTTTTAAAACTTCCTCATATTTTGAGGGAAATACGTTTTAAAAGGTTCAGTGAGCCAATATCCATTTTGTTGGTGGAGTGGACCCTAGAAGGGGTTAAGGATAGCTTGCTTTTTTATGGGTAATATTCACTCATTGTTACATTTTAAGTAAGGACAAATACCTCAAGCGAAGAAATAATTCACAATTGCCATGTAACGTAATATTTTTTATATTTTATTACATCTAAATATGTCAGGACTAGTACAAACATACTGCAAATTTTTGTCTCAGCTTACTAACAGTCTCAAGATTGATTTCCTTTTTACTGTGCATGAAAACAATCTTTGATGTCTTGTTTTCTGAAATGTAGGGTAAAAGTGGATTATTTTTGTTTATCCAAATATTTCCTATTTTTTTCATTCATGATTATAAGCAGTTACATCTTATATTCAATATTTTGAGTTTTTGTGAATTACCTTTTTGCAGTGATTCTGAAGAAAGAATGTGAAAGAAATAAGGCAACATCTTGGAAAAATCATGATTTATTATCATAACTTTTGACACATGAAGCATAACAGCCTGTAACAACCAAAACAGTGACATCTTACAATAAGATAAAATGTATTTTTTTAACATAATTACTTTTTTTTATTATTGCATTGTTAAAAATGTGGAACCAGTCGTGTACGTGAGTGAAAATAAAAAGTGTTGGTATTTGAACATTTTTGGCTACAGTAAAATACCATTCTTAATATATAAAACATATTTTTCTTCTTTTTTGGTGGTGTAGAGATGTGTTGTTTGGCATCGTACGCTTGGATTGGTACACTGCATTTACTATGTATATTGTTTATATGTATGTACTATCAGTCCACTAACTTCATGTATATATAGTAACTAGCTATACAGTCCAGATTTATTTATTACTTTTATGGATTTACTTTGTACTCTGACCAATAAAACTGATTCTGATTATTATGGACAGATTTGTTTCACATTGACATGTTTGAAAGCTTGAATAAAAAGTAAAAAAAACAGTGCAGGAACTTGATTGAGTTGAAAGATAACATTTTATAGTTGCCTTTTATAGTTGTAGTGGGTACTTAAATATAATGCCTGAAAATATAATGAGTAACAAAGATGTTCTTTATCTTAACTGTGAGTACAATTATTTAATATAAATAGTAATGAATATTAATATTACCATTAATACCTGAGTACAAATTTTAAAGTACAAAGTACAAAGTCAGAGTTTGACCTCACTGACTGCAAAGTTGATATATAATAGTAAAAACGTATGTGCAACTTTCATTGAATGCTAGAATTGCTAGAAAATCTCACAGTCTGGCCTCACTCGTGCTGCCTTTTGGCCATACCACTTAGCATGCATGTTTAAAACCACGGAAATGTTTTCCGGCATCAAATGTCTAGGCTGAAACCCCTCTGCTTTCCCTTCACGCTGGGCACGGCGTTTTTCTTATTAACTTTCCGCTGCCCCACCCGACAGGACGTCTGCGTCCGAATGTGTTACCTTCCCTCATCTGCTTTCATGCCCTTTTCTGTCTTTTTTTTTCACCCATCAGCTAATGTAGATTATGCAGCTGATGGCATGCCGTCAGTGTGGGTCTGAAATTGCATCAGGGTGTGCAACGTTGTGCTGGTAAATGACAGAGCTGTGACAGTGCTCTGTCTCTCAGCAGGCCCCGCCACCCCACACGGAAAAGCCATCAGAGATAAGGGCAGAATAGACAGAGACAACACACGAAGGCAGTCAAAACACGCAGCACAGATGATATCAGCCACGGCTGTGCAGAATCAGTTGGGCCCAGAGGAGAGAGAGAGAAAGAGATGGGAAGAAAAGAAGAGGCGAAGAGAGGACAGCAGCTTGTCTATCCTACAGAGGGCAGCTGCTTCAGCTACAGCTAAAAGACTCTAGTCCACCAAAGTAAAGTTACTACCGGGTAGCATACTTGCCTCTAGAACAGGGGTGTCAAACTCCAGTCCTGGAGATCCGTGGTCCAGGACCTTTTGGCGGTTTCCATTTTCAGAAATTCTCGGGGTTCACCTCGCCAGTTAATTGTCAGGTTTAGTGAATGTGTTTGATGAGGAGAACTATCAAATTGTGCTGGACACTGGCCCTCCAGGACCAAAGTTGTCCCCTGTAGTTAGGAAATGTAAGTCTGGAGCGTCTACTAAGTGGCATAAATGTTAATGTGACTAGTCCACCAAGTTTGGACATGTGGTTTATTGACAGCATCATTTGCTTATTTGAATCATATCACTTCTCATAGCTGTGTAGCTATAAGCTGCATTACTTGTATCCACTTTTGGCATTCCAATGCACTCCAAGCTTGTAACACTTTCCAAATTGTGAAACAGTGAATTCCTTATGTCCCACAACTATTTACTAGGTCTGGGTGGTAGACCTCCTTCATCCTCTCCACACTGAGTGTTAGCAAGAAGAGTGAGAAAATAAAGACAGTTTGAAAAGCAAGTTTCTACATGATTACAGTGCCGTGAATAAAGGCATTGCCTTAGATTCAAAATATCATCCATTTTCAGTGTTCTATAACATGACCGTGTGTGCATACATCTGAATTCGTTACTGAGATACTATACAACCCACTAGGGACTCGCTGGTCCTGCAGTAATTTTATTACTGTCTGGATGCTAGAGTTTTATCGCTGAGGAGAAAATTTTATTACAGACGTGCCCCCAGTGAACTAATCCAATCCAAATAGGGCTGTAGTCTGCGTGTGTAGTAAAACCTTACCTTTCCTGTGTTCCACTGTGTTTCTGAGTTAAGACTAATGCTTGTGAGGCCCTTGGTTGAAAAATCACGGAGGGTCAAGACAGAAAATGCAAGTTTAATAATGATATACTTGTGTTAGAATTCTCTTCCACCAAAACATGCTGTTTTACTCCCTTGTGCAATATCATGTGCAGTTTTCCTATTGGGTGCTAAATCATATAATTATGTGCAATATCACATTATAGTCAATATTACTTGCATACTCTTCTATGTGCAGTAACATACTTCTAACCACCATTTATGTTAGTAATTCACTTAACCACAAGTTACAGATCTATTGTATTTACACCCTAGCATTTGTGTATAGCATAGTGTACTTTAAATTAAGTCATTTTACAAAGCTTTTATTGGATTTATTTTATATTTCTTATTGCTCATGTCTCTGTGTCTCTCTGTGATATAAACAGGATTAATAAAGATTTTACATGTATGTGGAAACGTGGGGATTATCCTGAACTAATCAATTAAACACTGTGAAACAGATTATACCACAGAACCTAGTAACCCATGCAAAGCATTTAAATAAACTGACCGGACCAGGCTGTAGTTAGAAACTCTAGCTCATGTTAGGAGCAGTCTTTCTATCTCAGCCACACAATCGATACTCAGTTTCGTGAAAAAGAAAAAGAAAAAGAAGAGAGATAAAGCGAGCTTTAAAATAACCCAAAACACCCACTCATAACGTTTTCTCTGTTGAGGCCCTCTGAGTGTAATATGAGGAATGTTCGGTGACACGTCAATGACAAGCCATCAATATGAATGGCACTACAAGCTCTGTGAATAGCGTTCAGAGCTCTGTGTGCTCCAGCTGCCTGCAGTGAACGCTGGCCAACTTTGGCTTGAACTTAAGGCACATCTGGGAGACGAAGTGGGGCGGGGGGGACTGGATTAAAGACGGTAAGAGGATGGATGGACAGACAGACAGAAAAAGCCCTAAGAAATAAAGACCGGCATCCAAACCAGGCGCTGTTGCTCCTTGGCCCACTTTGAATGCTGCTCTCATCCTACGTGAGGGGAAAACAAATGGGTGGTCGGCTGGCAGCACTGAGCATTAGCTTCATTTGGAAGTCTTCTGCACAAAGATCTTAAGGATCCATTAAATTTGAATGGTGAAGCTGTGACAATTCACTAAAGGGAGAGCAAATAGAGAAGTACATCTTATACTTCTCATCTAATATCTAACATCTAAAATATATATAATATATATTAGATGTTAGATCCTTAAGATCTTTGCGCCGAAGACTTCCAATATATATATATATATATATGTGTGTGTGTGTGTGTGTGTGTGTGTGTGTGTGTGTGTG
>JBBJLR010000153.1:5481565-5508754 GCA_037577145.1 Brachypetersius gabonensis
TGTGTGTGTGTGTGTGTGTGTGTGTGTGTGTGTGTGTGTGTGTGTGTGTGTGTGTGTGTGTGTGTGTGTTGGTATAGTTTATGCAACAGTTTTGACTGAGGAGTCTGAAACTCTTTTCTATTCCAGCAGTGGAAGCCCATTTACTGCGGAACCCTTTTCCAGATAGGAGGAGAGAAAAGAGAGTGTGAGAGGGGTGGGGTTGGCCATTCTCAATGCTGGTGGCTTTGCATAAATGTTGCTAACAAAAGGGAACATGACTCTGATGATCTTCTCACCTGTCCTCACTACCCTCAGAGGGGTCTTGCAATTCAAAACAGAACAATTCCAGTATCAAGCTGTGATGCATCTACAGAGAATGCTCTCTATAGTCCCTCCATAGACCCTGGTGAGGACTGGGGCAGGGGTTGTGCTATCCTCAGTCTCTGCTGAAAATAAAGGCACTGCTGAGCGGTCTTTGCGAGCTAGTGTTGAGCTGGTGTTGAGGGTCCTGTCAGGTGAACACCATAGAACGTGGTGCTCTCCACTGAGGAACCGCTGATGTTCAGTGAAGAGTGATCATGTTGTCAACAAACATCTCATGTTTTGTCCATATTAGTAGTGAATGACAGAAAGAGAAAAAAAAGAAGCTTATCAACTCTTATCGATTCTTGTACTATTGTGCATTCATCATTTTACTTCATATTTTTTATTGTATTTGTAGTGCATGTTAAATATGATTTTGTTTCGTACTGTGGGGTCCAGCAGAAAGTCATTTTATTTCCCAATATCATGGACTGGAGAACAAAAGGGTGAGTCATTGTATAAAAGAGTCATTGTATAAAATCTTTCCCTCCTTATCTTATATACTTGATATGAATGTATTATCAATTCAGTGGCATGAAAACACTCTGTGTATCCAAAAGTACTGAGACATTCCTGTTCATTTCTTCATCTACTTGGTGAACCCACTGATGACACAGGTGTTTAGGTGTTTAGCTGCTCAGTTTGAATAATCTCCACAGAAAAGCACTGCTAATAGAATGGAACACTCTTGAGGAGCCATATATGAGCCTAAGGTCACCATGCTCACCGGCAAGCATTATCAAGAGGGGCATGAGGTTTCACTGTATATCTGTATATGAATTTCTCCTGATTAGTCTTGATTCTTGGACACCTGCCCATAAGACCATTCGACAGGTCCCACATTCTTAATAGAGTACACGTCTTGTAAAAGATGCAACAATTTCTTCATTTTAATTGTACTGTGTGTGAATGAGATGCAATATTTGTATAGGTGAAGATGTCATAGGAGGTCATCCTTCCATATGCTCACAGTTACACTGCTGCACCAGGGGCTGAAGGCAAACAAACAGATGTCCAGATGAAGGGCCCCTTCAAGGCCTTAGAGGACCACCCTGCGTGTGACCCTTTATGTGCAGGCAGAGTGGTCAGTATGTGCGTATGTGTGTGGTTGGAATGCTCCGTGTGACATTCCGTGGCCTCACTGAAATTGAATTCAAGCCGAACTGTGAGTTTCAGGAGCTCGGAGCTGACGATCTGTAAGGCTGGAGTATTCTGCTTTTGGCCAGTGCAGCATCAGGAATCCATGGGGAGCGGCTTCTGTGTACAGCGATCTAGGAAGTGTTGGGGTTTGATGATAATAGAAATTGCGAGCTTTGGAGACATTTCCCATGACTGTTTAATTTGTTTTCAAAGAGTGGAAGCCTGATTGGCATTACCTCATGATTATCTATGAGTCCAGATTGGCTTCCTGCCAGCCTCCCCACAGGGGACCTTGTAGGCCCTCTGCAAGTTGTGACATCTATTGCCACGTTAGATGACTTTTAAATGAGCAGTGGATCTACAACCAGAGTCTTTGGCCTCTTCAGGATAACAGAGCAGAGGCCAAGGTATAGACAGTGGCAAAGAAAGCCAGATGTAAGCGAGAGAAAGAAAAACAGGCAGGATATGTTCTGTATCTGGGTCAGTTTTCCATTATAGTCTTCTCACTCAGCGTGCCCATGAATAATATCTAATATGCCAGCAACCCAAGTCTAAACAAAGAGCTCCTGCTACAAGGCTGTGATGAGTAACAACAGCCCATCTCAATGGAATAGTCCCAGTGTGGTTCTGAATTTGCCACTTGTGGTATTCCTGCAGTCATGACAAGATGAGAGAGCTGCTCTCAGCTCTGTTCTAAATGTCCTTTGGCCCGCTGTAGGGTTACTAGCTCATACGTTCTGACCAACCACCTTCCTTAGCCTTTTTTTCTATCTTCTCTATTCAATCATTGCAGCGTCTCATCTGTGTGACTTTGTCAGTTTAAAGCTGCCTCAGAGGCCAGGAGTGCACAGAGCTTTTGAAGGGCTCTTCCAGTTATAATTACCCAGCACTTCTGCCTATTGAATGGGGAGACAAGTTAATGGGGGTCTCATCAGTAATATGATCCCTACATCTCAAACCCAGATTCTTACAAAAACAATGTGATCAGAGACCCCTTAACTCTAACTTTAAAGCTACAGTAATCTGCAATTATTTTTACTGCCAGACTGTTCTGACCACAAGGCTGGTTTATCGCTTTAGACACTGTGCACTAAAACATCCAAATGGTTGATGCTATCTAAAATGCTGATGCCAAAGAAACAGAAAGTCCCTGTGTTAGAAAATGACTGGCAAGAGCGACGGGTGACCTTCAATCAACCCTGATCTTTTATAACTTCTGTTTCAAAGAGAGAGTGAGATATATAGAGAGAGACAGAGAGACATACAGACAGAGAGAGGGAGACAGAGAGTTCAGAATCGGTCATAAAGCCTCTCTTGTATTGCCTCCTGCTTCTTCATCTTGTGAAGGAATCTGAGAGGGAGGCAGTGGGGCTGAGACAGCTCCCTGCTCATGTTTTTGCATGACAATGTCCACTTCTTCAAGCTTCTGGGTCATGACATTTGTTTCCATCATGTTCAGAGTCAAGCGGAATGACTGGAGTGCCTGTCGAAAAGTCAGAGGTCAAATTCAGAACTGCTGCTTCTCTCTCTGATGGCTTCATTTCTGATCAGCTGTTGTAAGGCTTTCACACCGGTCAGTTTGACGGTATTCTGTTTCGGCACTCTAATAGCCCTGTTCTGCTTGACCCCACCCTTACCCCTCAAACGAGAGCATGCCAAAAACGAATACTGTTGGAAACTCTGACTCAGTTTCCCAGAGCTCCTCGAGGAAAGTCAAAGAAGGGAGCCCCCCCTTTGAGAAGCACTTTGTGATGAAAGCCCATTTGATCTGCAGGCTTTGACAGCTACCACAGGGCTGACCTAGTAACCGGCAGCAAACTTCTGTCTGGTGCATGTCAGGGTCATCCTGGTGAACTACATGTACTATGAGGATGAGCTACATAGAAGCTGAACAGGATTCTTAGAAAGGCAATGATTATATGCAGAACCATGACATTGCAAAATATATTTCAAAAGTGCATAGCTGTCTGGTTCTTTTCTATATTGGAAATATAATTCCAGTAATTACTGTGAGTACAACACAATGAATTCTGTGTTATGATCAGCAGGGGGTTTTATTTCTCTTTCTCTTTTTCACTCCTTTGTTGTTTGGGTTTCTCTTGCTCCCTGTTTGCTTTTGCAGGACAACAACCCTGAAGGTAGTGAAGGGATGGATCTACCTCATCAGTGTTGAGTGTGGTTTCTGCTAGGAATGAATAGGTGTAATTGCGATGCGGTAATATGTGAGGTTTAATAGAAGTCAGCACTGCTTGTTTGTACTGAGCATTTTCATCTAAGCCTATAATTATTAATACTATAAGCTGAGGAGGCAGTTATGGGGGTGAGGTCTTTTTCTGTTCCCACTTTTTTTGTTAGATAGTTAGGATGGGGGTTGTTGTAGTTTTGCTTCTTTTGTTATTATTACTTCATACTAAATCAAATTTAGCATAAAATTATTTTAATAGATTGCATTAAGCAATCTATTTTGCATGTACTCACAAGCTGTGGTCTAGAGAGAAAAGGAGAACACGGCATAGTTTTCTGAGCTGTGATACCTGCTAACAAATTGTAATGGTGTTCTATATTTTAGAGTGTGCCAGTAGTGGTTTGGCTCATGAACTAGAATCTGCATACTGTAATTGTTATACTACGCATGGGTGAGGGGTTTGTTGAGCAGAGTCGGGGTTTGACCCCATGTCCTTTCAAATCTATAAAGAGAAATTCATTCCTGTAACATCGGCCAGTGTCAGAGTCATGCAGCTCATCTTCCATGTAAAGGGCTAATTGGATCCCTCAACACATCTGAGAAAGTAGTCACACAGAAACACAAACACACACACACACACACACAAATAGATTTATTTTGAAAGAATGAATTTTAAATAATAAAGCAGGGACAGCGGCCCATTCGTTTCCTTTATTTATGGACACTGGGTTGATTCTTACTAGGCCACACCCTTCTCGTTCTGTCCTCTGTGTTTCTCAAGTCAGATGACGTGGCTTAGAGTCAAAAATCTGTGGATGGATGAGGGGATCAAATAGATAAACAAAAGCACAGGTGCCACCAAATGTCTAAAATAACACACATGTTTCCTGCAGTAGTGAAAAAAGGTAAAAGCTGAAGGTGCAGGGTTTGACAGCCATGGTGAAAGGCAAAAAGGCAAACTAACATAGAGCACATGTGGCTCTAAAGTGCTAAAATATGTCACTGCTTATTAATTAGCCTACAAGAAAAAAAATTATTTCTGTCCACAGACAAAATCTTTGTCCTATGTTTAATTTTTTTTAGACAGGCAGTGGTGTGGTGGTGATCTATTAGAATATATATGGTGTGGGTGACTGTTACTATTGTCTGAGGGGTAGCTCTCCCCTCAGAGTCAGTTCAGATAGTTTGGGTTCACATGGTAGATGCATGTACTGTAGGTTAAACTCACCAAACAAATAAGTAAACCAGCGATTAATTGTTTTCTCTCACACAGAGACCTCTTATGCACTATTTGCTCATTACCACTATGGTACTGTTTAAATTGTACTTTTGCACATCTTTGTCAGGGAATTCTAGCTAGTATGGACATTAATGTGGACATCCATGTTAAAAGTACACTGAGTAACTCTTTTTGTAGTGGTTAGTGGAACAGAACTGTAGGTATGATTATTTAAGGGAGCCCAGAAGATGGTGTATATATGGAAGAATACATTTTGCATAGACAGCAAAACCAGAAAGCAGAACATCCATATGAGGAACTGAAAACAGGTCAGAGGACAGACATGTGTTCAAACATAGTCATGTGACATGACTATACTGACTACAGTACATAGCAGCACACACACTACAATACTATCACACCAGTTTGCCACTCCAGACTTCTGAAAAAATCTGTCGACAATCGCGTCTTGCAGTACGAGAGTAATGGGAATGCAGTCTGTGTCATATGAATTGCAAATCATGCATCATATGTGAATGAAAGGCAGCCAAGGAGGGATAGCTGAACAAAGAGGCAAGCTGAATGTATGTCAGTACTGTCCAAGCCCTAAAGAAATGTCATTCGTGTTGCAAAATTTATTTTGGTCTTTTATTCTTTCAGTGCAAAATGCTGCACCACACACACTCAGAACTGCCAAAAGAAGATATTAACAACTTGTCAGCAATACAGAAAACACATAGAAAATGAGATTAAAAAATAAAAATCTGGTGGGTAATGTTGTGGGGAAACAGAAGCAAAAACTCTTAAAACAAAAATGTCTAGTTATCTGAAGTAAGCTGCAAAATAAACAGTTTTAATACCTGAAATTATATCATTACATTTTTCTAATTTCAGATATTTTGTTTATTGTTAATTTATTCTACATTTGCATCTCATTTTTAATATATTTTCTCTAGTTGTGTGTCAAGTTTGTTTTTCTTCATCTAATGCCATAATTGTTCATGAGACATTCTGTGGTACTGTGAGTAAACACTATAATCTGAAACTGTGTGGACCAGTGGTTTGAGACTCTTATTTGTGAACAAACAAAGTGTGTGTGGTTTTGTTATGGCCTCATATTTTACTGTGGGGACCTTCATTATAGGCCATTAGGACAATTATAGGACAAGTGATAGCAGCATTATCTGTTGCCTCTCACATTTTCAAATCAGTTAATATTTGATCACCTCTAGCTTGGTGCTAGCTAGATGGAGTTGTCTCAAAAAACCTGGAAAATTAACGCTTGCAATCAAAACACCTTATAGGTCCTTGAGTGTCTGATAATGTGAACAGAGTGTAAGAGGATATCAGGTCCACTGAGACTTCCTCTTCAGCCCAATCTCCAAAGCGATCCAACAAAACAAAGCCATTAGTGCTAATTAAAACCATTCAAAAGTACAGCTCTGTGCATTCCAATTAACGGGGAAAAGAGAAAAGTCACTTGGCGGAGACTTTGCTAATTCAGCTTGAGTGTTTAAACTTTAGCTCCCGTAAGCAGGGGGCTTAGCAAAGTGAATGTAGAGAAAGTTTTTTTTTTCTCATTGGAGAAGAGGCGGCTGTGGGAAGGCCCTTCATTAAGCAGTACAGGGCTAAAGAGGCCCTTCATTAGTGCCGTCAGTGGCTAACGATCAAAAAGGAGGGGGCTGTGCTCATCAGCAGAAAAGAAGCGACCAGGGCCAGAAGTGGTGGCCCCCACGGTTAAGTGATGCAGCCTGACCTGGCCTTAAACCCCAGACTTCAGTTTGTGAAAGGACTGTGGATAGAATTATCATTAATACCTGTACAGAGAGGCAGTGAAGCGAGCAACAGCTGCAGCACAACTTCACATACAGTACTAACCAGCACTGTAAAAGTGTGTATATTACATTATATTAAAGTCATTCAAGAACATAATCTCTGCTGTAGGTCTGTTCACTTAATAGGGATTAAAGCATAAACACAAAAGGACAAATCAAAGAAAACAAAGAGCAAGTGTGTAGCTTCATTGCCATGATCAGTACATTCCATGAATAAAGGCATGGACTGATACGGGATGGCGGTTCATTTACTGCATTGGCATAAGAGTCATATCACATAGTGGCACAGAACAACACTAATCGTCAAATCCATCAATTCTTTTCTATCCGCAGAAAGAGGATTAGTGAACTGCAAAAGGATTATCTAGTTGTGTTTAATATCTATGCACGACCACACATTCATTGTGTTAGTTACATAGCTCAAATCATGTCTGGGTAATGAAATGATATGAATTTATTTTGGCTAATTTAAGGCCAAGCTGTTCAATTAAACAAGGACATTGAGAGGCTCAGGGGATATTTTTATAGTCACTTGACAGAGGGTGTTTAAGGGTCATCTTTGAGAAATCCTTTGAATGAGAGTCCTTTATGAGCCCATACAGCCACTGCACATCACATATGATGCAAAACATTTAGAATTCGATTACTAAAGATATCATTATATGCAGACTGAAGTGGAGCCACAGTACTGTCGTGCAGGTACTCCCTATTTGTGCTGTGAAACTAATGTTTGTCTATGGGCAAAATTTAAACATACTCCCTAAAGATGGAAAATAACAGAAAGGCTGATGTGTCCTGCATTTTCCTCTAACAATAACCAATTTATGAGCTTCACTAAGACATTTTATGGGTATGTATCCATGCTTTATTTTATGACCAATAAAACCTAATCTATGCTATCTGGTCCATTATTTCACAGAGGTAGACAAGAGTCACAAATTGTTTGTTTAATGTCTAAATCTATACTAAACATGCCCTGTGTGAAAACAGTTTAGTTTAACTACACTGCAGCTGACCAGCTTTACCGGAAAGAATGACTTAGGTTGACTTTTTTTGGTACATTTTTCTCAAATGTATTATGAGTAAACAGATGTGCAGAAAACAAAACAAAAAACTGGGATGCATATCAGATGGGGGTGGTAGGTGACAAGTATGTTTGCTGGTTGGTATCTGCTCAACCTTTGGTGGAGATCATTTAAAAAACTGGTGGGCACAAAATGTATTGTTCTTTCAAAAAGTGGCGGGGAAACAAAGGACCTTGATAAAAAGCGGCGAAGACCATTAATGACAAATGACACCCATGAAAGGCTTACCTGTATCACAATCAAGACAATAACAGTACATTTCTGTGCTTCTTTATGATTGACCACTTGGTGGTGGTTTTACCTGCTATAGCAGGAAATGGCTGCAGTTTATCAGCATAGCCGAAACACAATTGTTCGTTAAAGTCAAAGGAATGCAGTCTTTTGCCAACAGACTAACTACGGAAATAGTCTACAAACTAGGGAAAAGGTCTATATCTTCCTCATATTCGAAAGTGTGTCATGATCCAATCTCTTTTCGTGCAGCCATCACGATATACAACGTAATCAAAAAACATGCTGCCATCATGCTTTAGGGCTTTTTTTCGTGCTAGAACAACACTTCACTACTCTTTGTATTTTAATGCACACTACGTAACACCGCCAGTATCTACACTAACTGGTGACTGTTAGGGTTAGAGTTAGGCTAAAGGTTAGGGTTGGAGTTTGGATTAGGGACTTCCAAGCATTTCAACCTGTTTCAACCGCTTTGCAAACAAAAATGACTGTCCCTCAGTCACCAGTTACCACAGATACTGCCGATGTTACGCACTGCGCATTAAAATACAGAGGGTGGTGAGGTGTTGTCCCAGCACGAAAAAGTGAAGCGGTGCCCTAGCACGAAAAAAGCCCTAAAGCATGATTGCAGCACGTATTTTAATTATATTGTATATTGTGGTCACTTAACGAAAACTCGTGAGACCAGTTTTGGTGACAGCAAAGGAAATCAGCTGGACAAGAGCAAGACGATGAACTACAGAACAGCTTCAAGAATGCTGTCTCTGATTCTCAACTCAATTATTTATGTTCATGTGAGGAACTAGTCTGGAAACGCTCCTGCTGATGAATGTTCAGTAGATCATCTGCTGGCACTGTTTTACCTTTTTGCAGTTTAGACCTTCTTGATTAACAACCATCTGTTTCTCATCTGAGTTTGTGGCAAGGATGCATGGACCTTGTGCCACTGCAGTCTGCCTTTCCAGCCACAACAGGTAACAGGGGGATATATTTTCAGTCCCTAATCATAGATCACATGGACAGAACCCACACACAAACACCTACACACACATTTAAATATTTACATATTTGTGTTCCCCAACAAAGTTGCAATTAAGTGTTTGTGGTCTCAGTCGCTTTTAGAACTAATAATTGTTTGTGGAAACCCCATTTTTTTAAATTAGGTTTTTTTGTGACAATTTATATATTTTTTAGTGCTAAATTAAGAAAAGTCTAATGTACTAATTTGTAACATAAATATTATGTAAAATCTGCTAAAATTCCATATAAAATATAACTGTATAATTTTTTTTGTGCTGTCAAGAGAACCCAAAGCAACCGTATATGAAAGCGTGTCTTGGGATGGTAAAATACGCCTGTACTCAGAGGCAGGAGGTTTGAAAGTAGCCAAACCGAGAGCTTTATTAATTTCTCCTTGTTGCTGTTTAGCTGCTGCCCTGTGACGCTGCAGAACAGTATTCCCGCATCATAATATTTTCTCGCGTTTTTTAAGTTTACTTTTACATTTTGTTAAGGGTAATGTTTTAGGCGAAAAGAAATTAAAGTATTTTGAGGTATAAACTGGAAGTAGGTAGTCGTTACTTCATCCTGTGTCAACTCTCATCGGTACCGTGAGTACCCTAGCTTCACTCGAACTGTGTTAATTACCTTCTGTGTGTGTGAGATTGCAGGTTCCTTGGGATGCTCTACTCCTTCACGGGAGTGTTCTCATATCAAAACACGTGGTTTACCAGCTCCTTCATGTCTCTCCACAATTGGGCTCTTTCTCTACGCGACAACTGGGCAAACTAACCAGTCATTTGGGTCAATCTTCATGGCACATTTACATATATATACATATGTACTGTGTCTTGCTTCATGGTAGCATTTCTCAGTGTTAGAACCTGACTGTATAACCTGGCCCCTCTGCACCTCTAAAAATCTATGTATCTATCCAGGCTCTTCTCATTTAAATAAAATATTTTTTTTTCTGGTTAGGCATATTATTTGACTATTTCTCATCATTATTAGTGTTATAAACTGACTATAAATTGTATTAACTGTATAAACATAAAGGGAGTACTATTCGATGGGATAGCATGAATCATCAGAACACCAGAACTATTACACTGGGGGGGATGTATGAGTGGAACACGTGAAATGCCGAGTGAAGCGCACCCGCACACCTAAATGCTTCTGACAGCCGTGCATGTATTTTTTCTCTCAGCATATTAGGTCATATTTTTGATTGCTGTGACCTTTACTGCACAGAAACAGTTAAATAAAAGAGACGTTGAAAGTCTGTAATGTTAATTATTATTATTCTTATATTATATATAATGTAATAGAGACATGTTCACTTTCATAAATGCATGAATGCAGACTTACATTCACACCAGCAGACTGAGGAATGAAGCCCTCCTGCCTGAGACTGTATCTTTTTTGGCTGACCTTGGCTTATAACTGAACTCAGCTATATAACATTCCCAGCAGCGAATAGTGGAAAGGTAAGAGCAGCAGTCATTTGGGGAACTGTAGTATACAATCAGCTCTATGAAATAATTCTAGAATTTTCAAAAGGTTTTTTTTAGGCTACATTTACATCAATTTAATGTATGTTTGAACTGAAATAAATGCATTTTAGTTTCTAACTTTTTTACTGAGCCAGTAGTGAATAGTAGCTTCAGGTTTCATAAAGAAGTGTCATACTTGTCATTTGAAAATAAAACGTAAATAGCCAGTGCATGCAGTTAAGATTTGACTAGATTGACTGATCTGAGGAAAAAGTGTGAGATTATTAAATATTAAAATGGCCACTCTTGGTAAAAGATCACAAGTTAGATCCTCGGGGATGTCACAACCATATATTCAGTCATTAAAGTCATTAAATAAAAACTAGCCACATTTTCAAACCAGTGGAACCCAGTGTTTTCATCTGTTAGTCCACAAAACAGAACTCGCAGTTAGTGTTTCCCTCCAAGTGTTTTCAGCTGTTCTGTAACACACGAGAGGCTGCTGGAAGAGATGTTGGGAATCAAGCATAATTCTCAGACTCCAGTTTGGTGGGGGTGTGTTTGGGAAATACAGCTGGTGAATAAAACTGAGAATCACTAACCTAAGGAAAAAATTGAACAATAGAAAAAGCAAAATCCCAGCAATTGGAAGAACTAGAAAATCAGGAGAAATGTATTGTAAATTAGTGTCATGATTATGACCAGAAACAGGCATAGAACACATACTGATATGGCAGGCACAAGGGAAAATTTAAGACTCTGCATTCTTGGGGAAAAAACAGGCAATACATCATGAAGAAGTGTAATATCCTCTTCCTTTAAATAGCCTAGTACATACATGATTCTGATCTGAGCAAGCCATGGTTGTGTTACGGTGTGGAGTGAATTTCAGGATCTGGACACCTGAGCTGTCACTCTCTGGAGAAGTTAATGTAAAGTGTTCTTTTTGTCATACATAAAAACCGCACAGCACTCAGTGTGAACAGCACGATTGTTCACTGCATTTAACCGATTGACCAAATGAAGCAGCGGGCGGCCAGGACCACAGCGTTCAGGGAACAGTATGTGGGGAGAGTCCTTTGCTCAAGGGTACTTAAAAGTTGCCACTGACAGTCGAACCCACAAAACTTCTGATCACGGGGCATCTCCATAACCACTTGGCCACCAGCAGCCCCAGTGTTTAGGGAGCTGATGGCCTAGAGCAGTGGTTCCCAACCTGGGGTCCGGGGCTAGAGATCACATGGGGTGCGCGAAATTTTGTCTGCACTGGGGTTACCAAAATTATATTTGTACACATTAAATTAATAAAATCCCAATATCTGATAAACATAAATGTGTACGAGTATAAGAACAAAAACCTACAATCGCTATTTATTTATAAATAGGGGTGGTGCCTGGCTTGTCTTGCACCACAGGCAAGGGGGCTTCAAGGAAAAAAGGTTGGGAACCACTGGCCTAGAGGTTAGTAATTAGTAAAATAAAGCTCATATTACTCAAATCAAATATTTGCCCAAGTGGATAATCAAATGGGGCATGTTATTTTTTTTAAATAAGAAAAAAACATCTAGATATTTAGTGCACACTGCTAATTTTCAAGTATGACAGTGAACGACATTAATATTCATTCGCCATCCTCCTGTGTCCTTTTCCCCCCTGTTTCACTCCTTTCCTCAGTTCCTCACGCTCTCAAAATCGACATAAATTCTTATATTTTCTTAACATGGTTGAGTTCTCTTAACTGACATATTTTGCACATCTGTGCTTTGTGAATCACTTCGAGAAAATCTTTTCTTTCTCCTCCTATCACCAGAACTCCCTCTGTCCTCTTTGTCTAGTGTGTGAGTGATTCCCGTTGTCCGTGGAGGATTCTAAATAAACGATGTTTAGCATTCAGTAGAGTAAAGAGTTGTGTGATAAAACCATCTCAGAAGTAGTTATATATTTAATGTGGTGCGCTTCGGCCTCTGGGGTCCTTCCATTCCTCATTAGTGAAAAACATCTCGCAAAGTGTTTAATGGGAACTCAAGTGATGGAACTAGAGAGGCAGATAAACACAGAGAAGAAAGGTGGAAGGAAAGACAAGAAAAGACAGATTCTGACTCTGAATTGCTAACTGCTATTGGTAGATTTAGTAGCCATGTCAGGCCTGTGATCCTTAATCTTACCACGTGTATCCAGCCAAAATTAATACTGACTACATCACTACAATAAGGGCCACCAATTTTTTCAAAAGACTGGGGCTTTGGTGAAATGTTTGATGTTCATTTTCCTTTAATCTTCATAGTGGAGCCTAAACTGGATCATACTCATTATTTTATTGTTCCTTTCAGTTGAGAAGTGGCATGGGCCCTTATTGAATGTGTACAGCAAAAGGGTAGCATGGACATAGATGAGGTTTATCAGAATTATTTGCTCTGCTCAGTCCCAGTGTTCATGTGCTTGCATTTGTATGGTCTGAGTACTGAGTTGTTTGCATTATGCTTCTCTTGATCTTTTTGTCTGAAATGTCCATTGTGTTCAAAGAACACGAAGTAATAAAATACGAACCGCCAAGGAAACACTCCACGCTATTTGTTGGCATATGTTCAATTCTGTTGCAGTTCTTTCAGTTCCAACTAGTTTCTGGTTGGATTGAACATCCTAAGCAGTGGACAGTACAGTGTATATACACTGTATCATATACACTGCTTTACTGGATAAGAACTAAACATCTCTGCTTTAACAAAAGTACTGCCACTGTAGTGACAATTTACTCAAACATAAAAAGTTAAAGTATTAACAGAAAGTTAAAGTATTAACAGCTTAGTTGGAGTAAATAAGCACTAGTAATTACTTTGAGTGGGCTGAAGGCCCAGTGCTCGAGGCTGGCAGCTGAGAGTGACCCATTAGCTTATGTCTTCATTTTACTGCATTAGTTAGACCTTTTCATTCTGTTTCAGACATAGTTAATCCCAGCTAATGGTGCAGCTGGTTGGCTGGTGTTTAGGGAGTTGCTCCTGTGATCAGATGGATTAAATGCATAGAAAGAGTTTCAAACTGCTCACACTGTGTGCTGTGTTCACACATAACTGTAAGAGCCACTTTACTTACTTAATTAATTCAAGGAGTAGCTGGCATTGCTATCAGTGGTGTGGATGACATCTCAACAGAGCCAAACAAGAGAAAACAGACAGATTGAAGAACGAATGATCTGTTGATACTTGCTGAATACTACAAAGATTAGCCTTGAATGAGTCTACTGGGATACTAGGCATGTGACTGGAATTACTTTCCTTGAGTCAGAAGGTATCAGCACACACAAGGCCACTGCATCTTCAGCTCCATGAGAATGGACTGAATGAATGGCTGACTCTGCCACAGATTTGCTTTTCATGTGTAAATCTGCCAACGTTGAATGTTGATGCTGCTGTACAAACTCAGTTGCGTGTTATTTTTTGCGATCATTTTAGCCTCTAAGCTATAGAAAGTATCTTTGTCAAAGATTAAACAATGTTTTGGCTTAACAACTTCACTGACATTCAGTTGACTTTCCCTTTAGGCCAGTTGTTGGCATGTTTTTCTTGCACTTTACAATGGTTGTCATTGAAAATATTGTAAACTGCTCAACAAAATTAGACAAGTATTCCTCATTTCACTGTCCATGTCAGCTAAGTTCCTGCCACAGGTCATGACTTTTTCCATCCTTATTCGTAAGCAAGACTCTAGTAGATGTGTTGATCTTCAGGGGACCCTGTGGGAGTATTACTTATTTTTTGCAAGAATGTGTGCATGTGTTTTTAAGCTTAATGCATCAGTTTTGGACAGCATAAAGTGCTCTTTTAACAGTATGCCTTCATCACCACTACACACGACTCCTGTGGTGCGTGTGAGCACAGGCAGCTATGGTCTGTTCCTCCATTACCTACAAAGGACACAAGAACTATTTGGTTCAAATAGTTAGATGGTTGGATACAGTGCCTGACTATAATGTAAAGAAAGCTAGTAGACGCTGCTCAAAAGACTCTTAATACACTGTCAGTCCACATTCAGTCCACAGTCAAAAGCATTTATGCATATCTGCATACCCCAAGTCATCAAATAACTCAGCTATGATAAGCTTAGACTGCTGCACGCAAGTACAGTTTATGACCACATAAGTATAGCGAGATGCAGTGAAAGTTAGTGCCTCCGAATCTAACTGTTGTACAGTACTAAAATCTCTCCCAGTGATAATAACACAATAACGAATGACATTTTTATAAAATTGTTGTTTTCTGTGTGATTACAAATGAGATACTTTCCTAGTTGTTTTTAGATGTGGCGGAATGCATTGCGTGTTGAAATAAAGGTTATGAATGAATGAATGAATGAATGAAGTCAACAGTAAAAAGTAATCAGAATGCATTTCTAATGTGACATGTGTCTGAATGAAAGACAGAATCAGGAAAGCGAGCTGGTGTAAGGGAGATGTGAAACATGATATAACATTTTGATATTATTTTAAAGGCTGACTTTAAAGACTACAAATAGACAATCATTGGAAAAATCACTTTGTTTGAACATTGCTAGTCAAATGGAACTGTGGTGCTGTGAGTTCCTGATAACCACCAGAGGTGGCGCATAGTACACTGGTTAATTATCTTGTACTTGCAACCAGCTTAAGATATACCAAGAAAGTCATTACCACAGTTTATTCTTCTCTAATGTTCTATTTAATTCATCCAAAGAATACGGCTGGGGTGAATTGAAGGTGGCACCGTTGTAACTGCAAGGCCACATTCACCATAGATCCACCACCCTCCTGGACAAGGAGTCCCTCTCATGCTGTCAGCAAAGCAAACAAAACATTGATTATTGTGATAAATGTCAAATTCATTTCATGTATCAAAGGTGAACTTATAGGGAGAGATACCAAACTGGCCATGGCATGACATCCAAGCCATTCAGATCCCAGGACATGTTGAAGTTGAAGTAATCACCTCTAGAAAGAACATTTTCAGGATGATCCACTTGAGGCCTGCAGATGACAGTTAAAGGATTGCACAAAAGACACTGATTCCTAGATAAGGAAAGGTAGAAGAATGACATCTAGGGTCTGGCCAGCCAAGCACCAGTTCATCCAGGCCAGAGGCTAGGATAGACTGCAAATATGGCCATGTTGTCTGACCTTATTAGCACATGCTGGTTCCACTGTACTGGCAGGAAGGGCAAAATGCCGAACTTGGAAGTCAAACTGAATGAAGTGAGTACAGTTAAGGCCAGTGAGTATATGAAACGACAGGCCTAGCATGGCCTAAATCATCCAACATCAGTTAAACTGAGACCCAGTAAGAAAGTCACTCCTAGAAGTAAATAGTTCAAAGAGAGCATTCTTTGGGTGTGAGGGATGAACAAGAGTCTGTAGGGCAAGAGAGTCAGAGTGAATTCACTGCAGCTGGAGAAAGGTATCTGTGGGAGATCATGCTGTGATGGTGCTATAGGTTTCCGTTCCAGTGGAAGTGTCATGAATAAGGATTATTACGTTTCTATAAGGATTCAATAAGGGTTATTCAGATTATCCACTTTTAATAACTCATCCCCCTCAATCAAGAATAACACAGAATACTGTGTTATTCTTGGTGACCATGCCTATGGTAGGCATTACATTGTTTGTGGTATCAGTTTCCCCATACCCATATAACAAGAAAACATTTAAAGTTTCTCACTATACAATATATGATGTCAGGTGATACTAGTGCTAGGATAGGTAGGATACTTGCCTCTAGACCAAGAGGTCATGGGTTCAAATCCTACCTTCAGCACACCACCACTGGGTTCCTGGGAGGGTTCCTGCTTCCTGCTCCAGGGTTCCTGGGTTCTTGCTCCAGGGAGACTGTCCCCTGTAGTTAGGGAATGGAAGTCGCTTTGGATAAAGGCGTCTGATAAATGCCATAAATGTAAATGTAGTGCTCTCTGTTTTTCATTTGAATGGATGATAATGTCCTGAAATTAAATATAAAAAGAGTTGACAAGAGCGAAAAGAGACAGTAATGAGAGCTCCTCAGGTGGTTTCTAAGTTAAGAATATATGAAGTTCCTTGTTTCTCTTCGCATATTAATATCACTTGGATTCCTTTCATTCAGCTTAAATGCAGTCAACTCTCAAGAAGTTATCATTGTTGTTCTTACTGGAATGTTTTTGTGCTGGGTGTTATTTGGCACTTTGCTTTGTATTTCATACAAAAAAGAGAAAAAATGTATTATTATTAATATTTTGTTATTGTAAAGAATGTAAATATTTGAGAAAAAGGGTATACAGAGGATTGTGCGGAATTATTTATAGAACAAGGGTATGGAGGAGTGTGTAGAGGTGTGTTACAAGGTGTGATAAGATGCAAATTAGACATACCTGCCCCAGGCGCCTGAGCCTCTAGTGAACAATTTGATCACCTGAATACGCATCCAATTATGGACGCTTCTGCTGGAGGACAAATTATTCCAGCGTTAGTTTATTAAAACAATCATTGCCATACCAAATGTCATTGTTTAAGAATCATGGAGCAGAACGGATTCACAGCACGACATCCACCTGTATATTAATGCGCAACCAATTAGAGTGTCTACTTAAATTTAAAGCCCCATATTAAATAATCCAAGCCTGGAGGGGTGAAAAACACCTACATATTCACTCTGATGTAATGTCTGTCCACCCACGCTTCTCTGGCTTCATTTCTGTGAGGTGACAGCTGAGATTTCATGTTGCGGCCATGGGAATGCTGTTCAGATACACACAGCTTAGATTTAAACTAAACTCCTCCCTCAAAAAAGGAAAACAAATAAATCATGGACCGTTTGGTGCGCACTGGGCGTTGCACGCTTGGGTCAGGAGAAAGTTGGAGAAACGGGAAGATGTAATCTTGGTGCTACCCAAAGGGAAAACAGCGGCGGGCAGCTGGTGACAGATGATGAGGCAGCCAGCATTTAGGCGACAGCATCTGACAGGCCCTATTCTTAGTAAGCAGCCGCAGCCTGCGCGCAAGTGTTACTGACTACATTATTCTGTCACTTCACTCATGGATTGATGGCTGATTTGTTCCTTGTTGTTTAGAGGTAGAGGGTCACTTTCCCTTCACTCTCTCTTTGTCTCTCCCTCTCTTTCTCTCTCTCGCGCGCAATTTCCCTCACTCTTTGCCACTCTGTCTCCCTTTGTGTTGGTTGAGTGTTTAATGAGCTTTCATAAACAGATGAAGTGTCATTAGGGAAAAACCACCTGTTTGAGAAAAAAGTCTAAATCTGCTGTTCCCTGTTTGAATCAGTTCGGGTTTGACATGCTTTAGAGTGTCTCATTTTATTAGTAACCTTTTAGGAAGATTATACAAGGGTGCACCTTTGTGAAATTAGAAGGGTTGTCTCTATACTTTTGTACATTTAGTGCATCAACAGAAAATTTCAAAAGCAGGCATCCTCCGTACCCTTGTATAAACAAAATGCACCTTGTTTTCTGGATCAAAAATAACTCGTAATTAAGAGCTGCCAGTAAACACGTTTGTGAACTTGGTTACAATTAGCATGGAAGGCCTTTGGAAATGGTCATCATTCACTCCCATCTGTTGTTAATGGCTGTGTGGTTGTTGTCAGCCTCCCATTCCTCAAACAAACAGATAGAGCCCAGAGCTGCGCTCCATTCATCCACAGGTCATCCTTTTATCACCCCTCTGTAAATGAATGTCTGCACACTCACCTCCGCAAATTGTAATATCGTCTCTATGGCAGGTTGCTCCACCAGCATGTGGAGGCATCATGCTAATTAGCTGAGGCAGGCAGGCGAATCAGACAATGCAGCAGTGCTGCATGCCAGCCACCTGATTCTGTGGACGTCTGCATTATAAGAGCATGCAGATGTATAATAGCCTTGTTCCCATGGTACAGATAATGTTCCAAGTCATAATCATGTTTGTGCAAAATGATTTTGGGCATTTTGACCATTAAAGTAATGCCTGTAGGCTTATTATATCAAAGCTCCAATCTGGTTATCATGCTTTATCTAGTATAAGCAGAAAGATATGCACAATCCCAAGGTTTGGAGAATAATATTCTCGGAGAAGTCATCAGGCTACGTAATACAGGGCGCCGTATGGCAGCTGCTTAACACACAGCATTAATCAAAGCCAGGAGACTACAATAGGTGCTCCAGTTTCATAAAAGCTCTTCCTAGAATACAAGGGAAATTCTCCACTATTTTCACTCTATTCTTTAAATGAGGGCTTCTCAGTAGATCTTGGCTTAGGTGTATGATTCTAGGAAAAACCTTTGGGTTATTTCGTTTTTTAAAAGGTTCTTGCACAAATCAGTACAAAAATTGCACTCAGAAATGACCACTTTACATAGACCTGCTGGTGACAGAGATGATTTGTAGTAAAAAAAAATGTGAAACACCATTTAAACATTAACATCCATGTTCTACGCCAATCAGGCACAACATTACTGCCACTTTAAATGTGAAGGAGTGGGATGTATTTAGGAGTAAGTGAACAGTCTTATTCTTGAAGTTGATGGGTTGAAAGCAGGAAAAATGGGCACGCGTAAGGATCTGAGTGATCTTGACAAGGGCCAAATTGCTTGTACCGATCAAAAGTGGTCCAAGGAAAGACAACCGTGAACCAGTGACAGGGTCATGGACGCCCAGGACTTATTGATGCGTGTGGGGAGTGAAAGCTAACCCTTCAGGTCAGATCCCATGGAACAGTTACTGTAGCTGAAAATGTTCATGCTTTCTACTATGATATCAGAGCATACAGTACTCACTGGTTTATCAATGGGGATCTAGATTTCAGGGGGTTTTTTTCACATTGACCATGTATCGCCAAAGCTCAGAAAGAAAGGTAATTATGATCTGAGGTTGCTGGCTAGGGCTGTAGATCCAGATGCCTAAACAGGCTCAATCTTATTGATGACCAGTTGACATTCCACAGCTTAGTTGGACTGAGCCGTGCCAGGGCAACACCTAGAACTCTTCAACATGTTCCTCAAACCAATCCCGAACAATGTGCAGGGTATGTCCTGATACATTATCCTGCTGAAGTGACATGTAGGTTTATTTGGTCCACAGTTATGTTTAAGTTCACAAATTGATTTGCATTTAATCTAGAGTTACTCAGCAGAACACTTCCCATACCATCACACTGCCTCCACTGGCTTGTCTTCTTCCCACAGTGCACCTTGTTGTCATCTCTTCCCCGGTTGAGCAGTGCACACAAAACCAACCATTCACATTATATAAATGGAAATGGAATGCATGGGAACATGTGATGTTCATCGATTGCACAGACATTTGAGTGAGAGAGGTTAGCATGCGCACTCTGATTGTTCTATTGCTATGTAGCCAAATACTGAGCAGGGTGCAATGCATTATGCGTTGGCATGTTCCTCCTGTAATTTTGGTTACCCCTGCCACAGCAGCTCTTTGGTTGGTGTGGACCTGTATAATTGTTGGTACAAGCCTAGCCATTTCAGAAAAGCGCCAACCCAGTGGTCTGGCCACAATGATGTGGCTCCTGTTGCTCAGGTCTCATACAGAAAAAGTATACTTTAATGTGTCCAAAATGTATATGAAGTGTATTGAAAATACACTGCAACATATGTGCATTGTTGTATATAGTATATTTGTCATTTCTAAACATAAAATATGTGGGGTCAAGTGTTATTATTATTCAGATGTATTCAAAATACATGACAAAATATGTGATCATAAAACTATAGATGACTGCAGCTGACAAAAGTCTTTCTTCATTTGTACATTTCAGTCTCAGAAGCACCACGGTTACACACCTACATAGCACTTCTACATCTTCTTCCACAACCAACAGTAACATGTTATGCTACTTTGTTACATGCTACTTTACTACATACAGTGCCTTTCCATTTAAATGTCTGTAATTTGTCATTTGACAAATTACAGTTGCTTCCCTGGGACACCTTGCTGTTTAAAATGAAAGGAATATGAATGATAAGTGAAAGAAAATGAGAATGAAGAAGAATAAAAATTAATATTAAATTGTAAATGGTGTGAGCAGCATGGTGATGAGGTAGTTAGTCACATCACAGTGAGAAAGTCCTAGGTTCAAATCCTGATAAGGGCCTCCTTCCTTGGAGTTTGTGTATGCTCCTCTAAATCTGGGTTGGGCTCTGGTGAAAAAAACTCTATTAGAGTGATAACAAAGTACAAGCGAAATGTTAAGTTTATGCATGTGTATGAGTTAATTTTCTCTCAGTGGCAGTTCAGGAAAAAGAATCAATGAATTTTCGACTTTGTCACGTTGTGCTCTTTTCATGTCACAAGAGGTGGAATGACAGTGTTGTGAGATTGTGCCATTTGAGGAGATGAATAATTTAGAAGGTGGAAGTAGTGATTTTCATGCTCTGCACAAGGGACTTAAATTGGGAATGAGAAATAATGAGAAATAATATAATACACAATGCCAGCCATAAGTTTAAACACACAATCTAACAGAGGAAAGGATTTTGGTTCTCTAAAGAACATTCCTTATTTTTGTAACATTCTGAAGGATTTTGCAAAAATTATTTCCCAATACATTGCTCACAGCTGCATTAAGCTAGATTTTGAACCCAACACTGATATAAATCATTGATTATACAATAAACCAATGAGATTTCAGTTATGTTTTCTGTAAAACGCATTTGCACGTCTATTCTTTGATCTACATTGCATTGTTTTGTTTTTCACAAGACATTCATTACAAAAATATTATTCACAATAAAATTTCATATTAACTGATCAACGGACTCCACTAAACCTGTGAAGGTTTGCTGTGAGATCTAGCATCAGATCCAATAAGTTCTGTAAGTTGTGAGTTGGGGTCCGACTAGTTTTTCCAGCACATCCCACAGATTCTCATTTTGATTGAGATCTGAGAAGTCTGGAGGAGAAATCAACATCTTGAACTCTTTGTCATTTTGCCCAAACTCTTCCTGAACAATGTATGCAGTGTAGTCCATTATCCTGCAGCAAGAGGCCACTGCCGTTAGGGAATTCTGTTGCCTGTTTAGGTGGTGATGAGTCTAAGCAACATCTACTTAAATGCTAGGATTCAAGGTTCAAGGTTTCCCAGCAGTACACAGCCCAGAGCAATGCTTCCATCAGCTTGACTTTTTCCTGTAGTGCATCCTGGTGCCATCTCAGCATGAACCGTTTCAGTACCGCGTGCTGCATTAGCATTTCTCTGGGTTCAGCCCCAAAATCAGTGAGACTTGAGTGGGTACCCATGACCCTGTTAACTGCTCACTGGTTATATTTCCTTTAACCGCTTTGGGTAGGTACTAACCACTGCGTACCAGGAACACTACATGAGACCTGTCGTCTAGGAGATGCTCTGACTCTGTCATCAAGCCATCCCAATTTGGCCCTTGTCTGAGTTACTGAGATTCTTACAATGGCCCATTTTCCTGCTTCCAACACATAACCTTCAAGAACTTACTGTTCACTTGCTGCTCAAGATATCACACCCCTTGACAGGCGCCACTGTAACAAGTTAATAAGAGTTATTTACTTCACATGTCAACGATTTTAAAGCGATGGCTTTTTTTTTTTTTTTAATAATCCCATTTACCTGTTGTATAATCTCCAGTTAATATAAAGGCTCTGATAAAGATCATTCTATTGATATAGAAACTACATTGTGTAAAAGTTCTTTTTGCCTTTAAACTGTTTTTTAAAGAAATAACATCATTCATTTTATGAAAAGGACTCTTTAGGGAATCACTCAAAGATCATTTTTAAAGAGTACTGACAGAAAATGTAAAACCTACTGTTTTACTTACTTTAGAATAAAAGTGGAGACATTAAACTACAAAATAACACATGGAATTACACAGTGACTGTTACAAATTCTAGTGAACGTAGCTTGTGTGCCTTGAAGTTACTTTCATCCACTCTTGTCATTCTCCTAAACAGTGTTTGCAAGGCATTTTGATCATGAAATATAAATTCAGTCGGGTATGTCTGGATACTTCTTTAAACTGGTAATATAAATATCCATTGAAAATGCATATTTGTCATCTTTGTTTTAAAGAGTGTTGTTCACAAACCCTTTTCCTTACTTGAACTATGTGACACACTATGAGAAGGTCTAATGGACAGGATGCCTGGTGTTGGGTTTAGAATGTCCCCAACAGGACCATCACTCTACACTGGCTATTCACACCTGGCCCTCTCTGACAAGGGCGCACCTGCTCCTGGTTCATAGTGACAGCATGCATCCGTGGACAGCCATCCACAAATAGCCACCTCACTCCCGTGGCTCGCCAACTCATGGATTTATGAACTAAGTAAGGTCATCTCCAATAACAGCGCAACAACGGCCTAACCTTGGATTACAATGACGTGTCAAGTCAGTGAATGCCATGTATATATTCTCTCTAAGTGTGCATATATGGGCCACCTCAGTTCGATTGGAGTCCAGCAGAGACGAGAAAACGGCAATTAGTGGGAAGATTTGACAGTTCATTAGATAGTTCTCCACTGAGTCTCACACAAAGCCTGCTAAAGTTAACCACTTAACACTACTGCTAAAGTTTCAAAACACACCACTCACTCTCCTGTCCACACTGCACATATGTCGAAGGTAGACTGCAAAAACAGTTTTTGTGATGTCATAAAAACCAGCACATTTAAAAGTACAAATCAGACACATCATTAAAACCACTGACAGGAGAAGTAATCATTACTGTGTCATTACAGTGACATCTGTTAATGGGTAAGATATATTCAAGATTCACGATTCAAGAAAACTGCACAAAGAGGGTGGTAATATCTACAAAGGAGAAGTTGGTTTTTTTTTAAATAAGTTCTTGCTGACAAGAACCCAAATGGCATTGCCGATATTGCACACTTATAGTATAATTCCCGCTGCTCTTTTCCGACAGCACTGTGTGTACAGAGAGTCCATGGAAGGAAGTTTTGTCCCTATGATCCTCTCCGCAGTCTTTATGACTCTTTGCAGAGCTTTCTTCTCTGCCTGTGTGGTGTTCCCAGACCAGACAGTGAAGCCTGTGGTGAAGAGACTCTCTATCAGTCCTCTGTAAGATGATGGTTCAGGCTGAGCTGGACTCTCAACACCACAGCCAGAGTGAAAAAAGCCCAGCAAAGGGCCTTGACCTGCAGTCCCAGGAATCTGTGACTGTCGGCTCTCTCCACCTCAGTCCCTTTGATGATAAGAGGCTGCATGGTGGGAGTGTTCTTCCTGAAGTCCAGTTGCATTTTCTTGGTCTTGTCTGTGTTGAGGACGAGGTCATTCTCCTCTCCGTAGACAAGAACGTTGTCTACCAGTGTACCAGGGTCCTGTACCCCGACTCGTCTCCCCCCTTGATGAGCCCCAGGACGGTGGTGTCATCAGCTGGTAAATGGTCAGTTCTTGAAGTTGACATTTTGGAGATCAGAGTGACTTTGTCAAGGGCCAAATAGTGACCATCTCCAACACGACAGGTCTTGTGGGATGTTCCCAACATGCAGGGGTTAGTATCTACCCGTGGTGACACGGGTGCCTAAGGCTTACTGATTCATAAGGGGAGAGAAGGCTAGCCCATTTGGTTCAACAGATCTGGTCTGGTCTGCTATGATAGCACAACTGCTTGAAAACTATGCTACATAGTCGCAGACCAATCAGAGAGCCCATGCTAACCACTGTACACCAACAAAAGTGCCTACACTGGGTACATGAGCATCAGAAGTAGACCATAGGGGATCAGATCTGATAAGATACGTTTTATTTTCTGTGTGCATTGCTTTTATACCACTAGGACGTATTACAGAAAAACTTGCAGTGATTTTACTGTAATAGCTGATGCTTTACACTTACCTTTTGCAGTTGAGCTCCAACCATTCATGTGCATATACTAGTCTTAGGCAAAATAATAGCCTCTTTCATTGTAAAGCATAAACATCAGTTGAAAATGGTCAGGGAAAGATGAATTTTATTAGCGTACACAAAACCGTACACGTTACTAGTGGACTTGTATGAAAAGATGCCTTTCAAGCAGTTGTTTTGAAACTGTCACTGTAAACAAGTGTAACATCTGTAATATAGTATTCACTGCACATGGATGCAATGCTGGGTGTGACCACAGAGATTTTTTTATTGTCTGCAGTCTTGCCCTAGGTCTCAGTATAAACATGTCAATCATCTAGCATCTTCCTGTAATCATGCTAAACCATGTAGTAGAGCAAAAGTAAAGAAAAAAAGCACTTTCAAAAGTGGTTAATTTATGATAGGCCAGCCTGGCTAGCTTCCTGATAGATTCCTGTGCTGGATTTTAGGATTAGCACAGTGCAGTCCAATGTTCCAGCCTTAAACTCAAGATGTGCATTCCAGTCTGCCCCAAGCTCCCAGCGCTGCAGAGCTGAGGAGCGGAGGAGATGACCTCTCCTCCCTCTGACCTCCAGCCCCAGGCCCGCGCCACTGCATGACGACCGCATAATGGCAGCCAGACCAGTTCCAGCACACCGGGGCCTCCGCCACAAGCCCACACCCAGCATTCTGCTCACTCCTCAGGGCTCAGCAGGCCGGCCAGGCTGCTGACTGGGCCCTCGAGCAGCTGTACAGTCCCACCCTGAACCTTCCTCCTCCTGCTTCTGCTGGAACATTCTGTACAGATGTTGGCGTGGAAGAAAGACACAATCCTGCATAAGCTCCATAAGGCAGCTTAATGTGTGTTTTGCAGTTTTTTTGCTAGTTTAAGCAGCCATTCTCCCCAGGAGAGGTTTGAAAATGTCTCTGGTGTACATTAAAGGGCTTCGGACAAAGAAAATACAAATATATTGTGTCTCCTGAAGGTCCTCTTATTGGTAAAAAAGATGAAAGAAAGATCTGAATGACTTAAACCACTTGCTGTTCATGCATCATCCTTGACAGAATATTGTTGACTTGTTCAGCATAAGCTTTGTATTATTATTATTAATAAAAGATTGGTTTATTTTATCAATGTTAACATCACCTGTGTTTGGGTCACTGTCACAGCCTCTTGTGGAACGTTAATAAGTTAATAATAAGCATATTTAATGGGGTCAATCATGAACTTCAACCAAGACAAATAAGAAACAAACAGTAACGTTATTTTGGAATCTGACTATGGTCTACAAACCATAGTTCTTTTTCTTTATTGATGGATGGTTAGCTGCTCTAATACCTCTTTGAAGTGACTGCACGGCACATAAAGACTGTATCAGTGAGTGTTCATTTTTTTCCGTTTTTTTCTTTTGTGATGTCCGCTTTTTTAACACAAAAAAAGTTTGAAAATGAAAATGTCAGGGGTAAAAAGGACCTGAACCTGATGTGGACCTCTCAAAGTGAACACAGGGTGTGTCCCATGGGGAATCCACACAAACATGGTCCTTTCCAGCTCAGCCAATGACCCGTGACCCTGACTTGGCAGCAGAAACACAGTCTGGATGTGTCCAAGAGAAACTTCCACTATCAGACTGGCTCAGAAGTACTCAGGGGGTTTTTGGTTCGTTACTCATCTTACCTCCACCAGAATGAATGAATGCTGACATAGACAGCCCAATTTACAAAATTGTAGGGTGTCTGTTGCGTATTATCTGAAGTGCAGCGCCCCATGTCCAACAGGTAAAACTGAACCCTGGAGACTGCTAATATATTGACCAGGCTGATGTGTGCTGGAGAAACTGGCATGAAGATGGATTATTATTCCCTTTGGTCCCTTTTTGCTCGTATTAACCATGAATGCTTTGGTTGGAATACCACACAGGCCAGATTAGGGCGGGAATGTGTCTCTGTGCTCTGCTGCACCTGTGCAGTCCCTTGCACAGCTCAGGAAAGGAATGAGAGGGTGGGGTGTAATGATCTTGAAAAGGTGTTTCTGGTTTTGGAATCCCATCAGCCCTACATGTACTGATAGTATATCTATCTAAAATGGCAGCTTTTCAGGAAAAGCAAAAATGTTTTTATTTCTAATTCTAAATATAGTTATTTTGGAGAATTCATATCTGTCAGATTACCCTGAAGGTTTCGCACAGTGTATGGGGCGGCTGCTGCATCAGAATTACGCTAAAAACAATTCCCCAAAAATTTGACCATGCCTTAATAGCAGCATGGCTCAGCAAGAATGCCCCAGTTAGCTGCTGGTTTGGAATACAATTCGAAATATGCAGTAATAACATAACATGAACGTACCGTACCAGTGTACCATACTTGTAATCAAGGATGATTGATGCAGTGAACTCTTCTTACAGGACAGGAAATGAAGAACTTTAATGTGAGGACACTTACTGTAATGCAGCCTTTATTGCCTGTGCCTTAAGGCATTGTTCACATCAGTTGTGTTTGTGATATATTATGTACAATAACGCCAAGGCACATTATGGAAGCTGACATGGTATTAAATGTAAAACTTTGAGGCTGTTTAATCCATTAATCTGCCAAGATCAATATGTGGGCACACACTGCAATTCCTCACTCTCATAAACACACGCCTTACATACTAGCTTTATTGCAGTGACTGGATAAGTTGCTGCAGATGAATAAGTCTTAGGATTCAAATCTGTGCAGTATGGTTGTTGTTTGATAAGAAATTCCTCAACATTTAAAGTGCTAGTATATTTCAACCCACTCGGAATGACTGTTTATATCTTAGCACTTTAAATGTTGAGGAATTTCTTATCAAAC
>JBBJLR010000153.1:5509832-5537981 GCA_037577145.1 Brachypetersius gabonensis
CACTTTAAATGTTGTTTGATAAGAAATTCCTCAACATTTAAAGTGCTAAGATATAAACAGTCATTCCGAGTGGGTTGAAATATACTAGCAGAAGCAGCATTTGTTACAATTCCTTGAATGGTACATCTCACATCCAAACATTCCGAATGGTTTTTGACATATCTCAAAGACTGAATGATCATCAAAGACCATTGATATTGCCTCCAAAAGCATGATCCTAAATGGCCCTGGTGAGTGCAGTCATGGCTTTGGTTCTGTGCACCATGTCCAACACACCGGGCCTCTTGTGCTTCACCGGCAACGGACGTTCGCCCGAAGGCACATGAATAGAGGGGTCTGCTGCAGTGCAAACAAAAGAAAGCTGCTTCATCCCTGTGCTCTCATATCTGGCCCAGTTCGTGCCTGGCTGTGTATATATAGTAGGAGCAGGTCAGAGATCATACACCATTGCAGCTTACCAGAGGCATAACAAATGTCCTTGGCTGAGTTGGGCATGCTTTTTCACATTACTTGGAGGTGAAATTGACTGTCACTGGTACATGTGGTTCCAACATCAAGGGATAAACCAGTCAGTAGAATTAATGTGCTGCAAGATGTGGTTTGAGGTATTGTCTTTTGTATTTGTGTGCTTAACCCTTAATAAGCATCACTTGACTTGCTTGCTCCCCTCAACATTGTTTTATCCCTCCTTAATTGTTTAGTCATCAACATACATCCATCCATTCATCATCTGAACCATTTATCTTTAACCAGGGTGCTGGAGCCTATCCCAGTGGTCACGGTGAAAAGTGGAGGTAAACCCTGATCAGGTCACAGGATAGGCACTCAGACAAACATGTTCACACATGGGCAATTTGGCATTTCCAATTCACCTGAGGTGCCTGTCTTTGGATTATGGAAGGAAACTGGAGAACCTTGCATGAACCTAGGCAGAGAACATGGAAACTCCACACAGAATGTTCCTAAGCTGATGGCATAATGGATGAACTATGATGTTCTAGTGTAGTTCTATGTTACCCAGAACTTAAGGGGCAGCTGTTGGCCTAGTGGTTAGGGCATTCGCCCTGCAATCAGGAAGTCATGGTTAGATTTCCAGTTGGATGGGGTCTTTATAGACCTTGCTTTGTGTACTGAGGCACAGCCATGCTGGATTAGAAAAGATTCTTCCCCAAACTGTGTCCACAAAGTTGGAAGCATGGCGGTGTCCAAAATGTCTTGATATGCGGAAGCATTAAGACCACCCTTCACTGGAAGTAAGGCACTACCTGAACTCAGTAATTAAGAAGTGTGTCCAAATACTTTTATCCATATAGTAAACTTCTACTGAAGTTCATTTAATGACTACTTCCTTTTTACTTGAATGTGGTTTTAGACACAACTACTCACCTCTGAAAACCCAAACATTGGAAATATAAAGGCCATTGAAAGAAGGTAGACATTATGTTCACAATGCCTGGCGGTGCCTGCACCACTACCTGCAGTGGTGCGACTATTGTTCACCCAAACAACATCCCTGCACTGGAACCTTAGGGGTAGTTTCATTCTCACCTTATGCTGAATAACATGAAAGAACATCATTCTAAAGGTAAGAATAGAGCAAAGGTCATTTCTGGGAGGTCCTTTTGGATAATACTTTGTAGAGCAGCACTTATGCATTGTATGTAAGTCTAGAGTCGTATAGCAGGATGCTTTGTGGGGAGCTGTGTGGCCCACCGCTGGGCTGATTTTTTTTTTTTCTGTTGTGGTGGAGGGGAGGAGCTGTGGTTATGCGTGTATGGTTCTTTGAGAGGGGGCCATTGTGGTGATGTCTCCGCTCGGGAAGTACGCTAATTGTCTTTGTGTCCTGGTTCGGCGCTCCAGTACAACTGCAGGTTACAATAGTGCCCAGTGTTGTGCCGTCAAAAACAATCACTCTCTCTGTCTTCGCTGGGTCAGCAGAGTCACTGTCCACTCTGACTGTACACACACTATGCAGTGTTCACAGATACCAACTGGTAGAGATATATCAGCACTGTCGTGGCAGAACCATGTCACTTTATCTACTCAATCGCGCGGTTTTCTCCAACCGCTCAATTTTCTCTTCTTCTTGTTACATAACGAATGCACGTAACTGCAAACTGATCCCCTTATCATTTGTCCCAATGGAATAGTGGCACAAACCATTTGCAAAATGCATTTTTCAATGTAAAACCCAACCTGTTCATCTTGTCTTTCCTCCTGGCTTAACCTTACTTGTTTGTACGCAATCCTTATACTCCCTCTTTAGCTCCTCTGAGCCACATTGTTGTCGGCTGCACAAGTGAGTTATTGTGTATGCTGCTGCTGAGTATGATTCTACAACAGCTCAAATTAATAGTCCTGAAAAAAAACCCACACACATTTAGATAATTTTCCAAATTTATCCAGATGCTGTCAAACGGCAAGACATGTTAAGCATGTTTGGTTCTAAATCTAGTTCTTGTAACTTAATGCTAAAGAATAATGCGGCTAACAAAAACTACAAGTCAATGGTCAAATAGCTCATACGGATTCAATGAAAAGGCAAAACTTCCCAACTTGGGCAAACCACATACAGATCTTCATTAAGACTTGTGGACCAGTCCTGGTGGAGCCTGAATTACTTTTTTGAAATTTAGTTTAATTTTAATTGCTCAGATCAAGTAATACTATGTCCTTTTTGGGAGACTATTGAGTTTTAGTGTTTATCAGCAACCTGTGCCTCACAGCTGCAGTTCTAAAATAACTGAAACATGTCTTGACTAATTGGAGACATTTGGGCAAAATGTGGAAAAATGTGTACATTTGAATTTTCATTTAACTATTTTTATATAAATAACTATTTATATCTATATCGCAGAGATCTAACCTAAATCTGTCAGGGTGTGTTTCATTAAGATGAATGTGGGAGTAATATATTCAGTGTAGTTAATTAGAATTAGAAATTTAACATCAGATTATATTGAATGTAAGCTCTTAACTTCAGTGTTATTTTTTTCCAAGTAGTTTTGGACCATTTCTATTGGTCTGTTCATCTTGACATTTTCACACAGCAAAAAGGTCAGCTAGCCTTTTTTTTAATAGGTTAGAAAAATGAAAAAAGTTGCTAGCTTTTCATATGACTGACAACTTGAACCATTTAATGATACTTAAACATGCATAACACATTTTACTTGTGTACCACAGCTTGATACATATAATCATATACATATAAAGCACCTGTGTTCTTAAAGCATATGCAGTGTGACAACATTTTGCTAAGGTGAATGACTATGAGACAACGCTATCAAATTTGCATGTACTGTACTAAATCAGTACATGGCACTCTAACATACTGATATAGACGTGCCCTAGCATTTATGGTGAGAAAAAAAAAATCAATAACCATTATGGGAGTATCAATCAGGAAGAAAACCTTTGTATTATGACGTCCATGGAGTAAGAGAGGTGTTTTGTAATGTAAATCGTAGTCAGTCTGTGTTATTGGCAGCCCATAATAGCAGCATATTGATGCCAGTAGATGATATCATCGCTCAGAAGGAGACGAAAAAGAGTCCTTGGTTATTGCAACGGCAATTTAGTTCAGACTTTCTGTTGAACGGCACCACATTCTCACATGTGCTGAAGAAATTATGCATTGACTTGGCTTGATTTCAATATGTTCAACATGAATAAAACATGTTACATCAGAGTAATTACTGCCAAACAGAGGGATTGTTAGGAGATTGAAACATTCTATAATTTGAATACATTGAAACATGGGGGTTGGTTTGATTTGTCAACAGGAGTTGTCAATAATGATCAGAATGACAGATGATTAAATCTGTTGCTCGTGACTATTTTTTATTATTATTATTTTTCAAATCCAGGGATATTCATAAAACCTTTGGAGCTATGCCCAGACCTAACAATGCACCTTACACCTGAAGTAAATAAGCTGAAAGATTACTTAGTGTTGGGGTAACATAAATGAATAGAAATGAAAAACATGGTTTACATTTGAATAAAGTAAATTCATCACATCACAAATTATTCCTACCCTGTCATTTCACCTGCACTGAAAATATGGAATCTGATTTAAATGTTTACAGTGGGGGCCTTATTTTGCCACCCATTAAACCGGTGTACATTTTGTGTTAGACATAGTAATGAACTTCAGTATGTTTTAGAAAATGAAGCGGTTGGTGGCGGCCTGCTGGTTAGAGAGTTGCTTCTACGATTGGAAGGTCATGGGTTTGAATCTGAGGCACCCTTGAGCAAAGTACCCTCCCCACACACTGCTCCTCGGGCGCCACTGTCAGCAGCCCTCTGCTTCACTCACATGAATGGGTTAAATAATTTCCTCCGAAGCAATATATAGTATGTAAAATTTAAAACAAATAAAATGTAAAGAAGAATTCTGAACTATTTCCTGGGTACTGTTTAATCTGAAGCAAATTTGAGAATATATTATGGCCTTTGAACCACAGTCTCAGACTCAGGTGAATCTCATTTGTTCATCAGAGGTTTCTGTACAAAGTTCATTAAACTAATAAATGCAAACTGTTTGATAAATCCCCTAAGAATGTGATTTGTAATGAAATAACTTTGTATTAAATTTAAAAGAGGATCAAAAATAGACCACAGAATGTTTACACTGGTGTTCTCACAAGGAGATACAGGACACATTTTATTACTAGGAACCATTTCTTTCAGTGTCATTTCAAACTAGAACTAGAACACAATTGTGAAATTGCATATATTATTCATTTGTTGGAAGTTCAGTGGCAACCAACAGGAGTCTGACTGTGGAAATTAAATTATTCCACTAAAGAAACTGGAGCTTGAGTACGCGGTTTGAGAACAGGAGGCCAGGGTATAGACCTGTCAAGAGTGAAAAGGAGCATAAGCTCGTTCAGTGCAAGTTGTTTAAGTTGCTTCACTGTGTGAAAACAGTGTGCAAGAGCTACAGGATATAAGGTTTGCATAGATGACTATAGAGATTTGGAGCAGTAGCTACAGGATTAGTGTAGAATGAGTGTGTTCCAACTGTATAGAACCTTGACTGACTGGCATAGGTCATCACTGAAGGCCCTTTCTGATAAATACCACTCTGGCTCCAAATATTCCTGATTGTTCCTTGTTTTCTCTTTCTGTTTCCTTCTTTATCTCTACTCACATATCAGGTACTCGTCCAGTCAATGCGTCCAGAGCTGCCTTCATGCACTCTTCTTTCTTCTCCTCTCTTTCTATCAAACTTTCGGTCCTCTTGTTCTTTGCTACCCCACTAACCCTTTTCTTTCACTTTCAACCCCCCCTAATTTGTGTTAGCTGTGATGACATAGACATCTCCGATGGGTAAAAGCCTAACCTCTTGCTTCTCTGTTAATTACTTCTCTGTTTATTTAGCCAGGCGGTCCAAGCGGTTGATGGGAGAGCAGGGGGGGTTCACTGTCCCCGACTGAGAGGGATTGTCTGACTCCTGTGTTAAATAGCCTAAATTCCGATCCTCTGATGCTGAAACTAACATGAGTTCCCCCTTTTATCTCTGCAGCACATCAAATTTGCACCCGACCCATTCCTAATACAGTGGGCCTGGTAACCAGGAAAACCCCCCCCAAAAAACAACCGAACCTCATCAGGAGTCCCAGCAGGCTTCTGTGTGTTGTCTCCCAGTGTAAAAGTTTGTGCCACTCTGGAGTTATGTGTTTAACAGCACCACTGAAACTAATGTCTGGTTTAATTTTGTGGAACGTGGTCAAATTTAATAACACACTCGATAAGACATTTTGCTCTGGCAATGAGCCTTGGAGCGGGGTTGTGAAAATGATTATTGATATTTTGTGGTTATTTTGCTAATGCATTCAGTCCATCACAAACGAATGGATTTGATTCACCCTGGTTTACAGGACTAACACTAATTGCACAGATTCCACATGTTTGTAAAATCAAAACGATTGATTTTCCGCGTTTAAATTCCCCCCGCACACCATTTCCCTTTAAAGTGGAATCATGCACAAAACATACAGGAAACGTTTAATGCTTGTGAAGTGTGATTTTATTTGTGGTAATATCTTAGTAATACAGTGAGTGTGGAATATGCATCATTATTGATGTAATGGTGTCACTGAAGTAAACAAGTGGAAATCATGGTGCTTCTCACTGACTCTATGGGCCCACCTTATGGGCTGATTTTCTTTTTCTTTTCTGAAAAGCGGGGGGGTGGGTTTGGTTAAGAAGGAGGATCTATGGAGGAGGGACAGGGACAGAGAGAGTGAGGGGAAAGGGGGGGGGTTATGCTAAAAAGAGAGGTGGGCAAAGAGACAGTGGGAAAGGGACCAAGAAAAAGAATGGGAGAAAGAGGGATAGAGCAAGAGGTTTGAAAAGAGGTGGAGAGAAAGAGAGAGAGAGAGTTGAAAAAGACAGACCCAAGCCTACGCTTTGCCTGGTTTCGGGATGTGTGTGTGTAGGAATGCATTCATTGTTCAGTTGTTCAGTGAGTGAGTGAGAGAGTGAGCGAGCGAGTGAGCGGAGGCCACCGAACTGGAGACCAGGGGGCTGGGGTGTCTCTCTCAGTTCGAGTCTTGAGGGCTAAGTACAGCAAATACACCCCCCCTCACTTCGTACCCAGGAGAACGAGGCGCCCTAACACAGGCCTCCTCGTCCAAGCCGATCTGCATGAGAAAGCTCAGAGCGCCACAAAAGGATGAAAAGGTTCTGGGCAGGACCTGAACAATCCCTTCCTGTTCATTTGTCATTTGTTTCCGTGCCGTCAGGGCCCGGGCCACCTTCCCCCTAACCCCAGAGTCCGGCAGCCCATTTCACCCCCCCCCACACACACCCCCCACCCACACACTTTTTTGTTTTTCCAGCACTTTCTAAAAACGCTATTCTAGCTCTTTTTTTCCACTCTTCCGTATCACGTGAAAGCGACTGATGGGCCAATGTGTGCAATCAAACAGGCACTGGAACAATTTTTTTTCTCTCTCCAGTTCCCTCTAAATGCCAGTCCGTGCCGAGCCTGAGAACCACTTTGCATGACAAAAGAGACAGACAAAACAGTTAAGCCAATTAAAGCATTTATATTAATTCTCATGAAAGGACTTGAGTGTTTGTGAATGATGTTTACTGGACGGTGCCATCTGTAATTAGCAAAGTAGCACAAGTGGTCACTAACAGCAGTGACATACCAGCTCTGACCCAGTGGCTGTATAGAGAACATGGAGCAAAAACTTACAGAAAGTGCTGTCATATTACATATTATTCCATTATTACTACATTATTTCTGGTTTATGATATTTTACTTTTAAAAACACAAGATGCTCTTTGTGTTGAACTGACCAATGGAAATGATCTGAAATGCCTAAATTGCTGCATTAACATACATGAAAATCTTTTTATCATCCGCAGAGTTGCCATTTCCGATATTTCTTACAGTCAGGTTGTGTCGTTCACATAGACAAGATATCGCTATTAAATTTGATGACCAAACTATGTTAGTCATTCAGTTGCACCATGTGAGGTGCATGTAAAAATGCCTCTTCCTTTTAGCCAGCCAGAGGAACAGTATTGCACCAGCAGGGCATGTTCACAGGGCTTTAGTCTCTATCTGCAGTGTTTAGCACCTCTCTGAGGAAGTACCCCATCGAGATAAAGGCCTTGTTTTTCGCTGTGATTCATTAGGATGCACCCTGGCATTTACTCTGTCACACTTTGTCTCTCTTTCTCACATTCACACAATATCACAAACATTCCCATGTAACTTGCCAAGAGGGTACAAATGCAGGGCCTGTCAGTGTTAGTCATAAGCAATCAGAAGAGGGTGGTTAGAGGGGCCGAAGGTATCATTCATTCAAAGAAGCAAGTAATCAAGGCGAAAACAGCCTTACAATAAGCAGCTCTGAGCAGGAGTCACAAGATGTCAAGTGAAAACTTATTATTGAATGCAATAACAGCATTGCTTTAGTGCCCCAGGCCTTCTCTGGAGCAAGGGTAGCTGTCCCCATTAATACGACTGATTTCAGAAGAAATCATGACTTGGTGTCTGCAAACTTTTTGACCATTTCCGAAGTTTAGCCTAAAAATAATTTCCAAAAGTGAATCACCGACATCACGGCACTTCCATGACTAGTCTTTATCGATGTCTGGGAAATCCATCTGCTGTGCTTGATGTATTGAAAATAAATAAGCATTATTCTTCTACAGTTAGTGTATACAAAGCTAAATATAACTGCACTCACTACTCTCCAGTTCTTTTAAAGCACACTTGGCCAGCCACATTAATGTGAATGTGGGTAAAGTTTATTTAGTAGAACATTAAGTGCAAGCTTTTTCACCCAGGACAGAAAAAAGATAAGTTATTAGAGATCACCAGCAATTTGCAAGTGCTGCCTTTGTGAAAGCCTTTGAGGGAAGCCCCTTGGTACATGCTTGTGATATCCATGTAAAGCTCAAAGTAACTCATTTTTAATATCTGTGTGTGTGTGTGTGTGTGTGTGTGTGTGTGTGTGTGTGTGTGTGTGTGTGTGTGCGTGCGCGCGCATGCACATTCTTATGGAATGATGTGGGTGTGTAGCATGGGTGGGTATTTAATGCTTTCTGAGAGCAAAATGTTCCCCAAAATGAAGGAAAACATGAACATTATTTATGATTATTTTAACAATGTGGACATTTAGCTGCTTCTATTTCTATGATAAAAATACTGACACATTAATGCCCTTTGTTGTCACAAAAATGCAGCTCTTATTAGTACAAGTGACAAACCTCTGCACCTGTGAGCTGTTCCTGCAGTCAGATTTTGAAGGAATCTGCAGGAATGTTTAACCACAGTAACCCACCCACACCCCTAAAAAAGGGGCTCCATAACGTCAGAGCTTATGAGCAGAATTGTGACGCTTCAAAGAACCATTTGAATGTTTAAAGGGTTCTTTGCACGGTTAAAAGGGTTTTTCTCTGATGGAAAAACCGCTGGATCTTTAAAGCCCCTCTTCTTCTTCTTCTTCTTCTTCTTCTAAAGCACCAAAACAAGGTTCCACAGAACATGCGTTGGTGCTGTATAGAACCTGCTAAAAGGAAGTCAATGGAAATCCACAATGAGGAGAAGAACACATAAGCATGTGTGTTTGTGTGTGTGAGTGTCTGTGGGTATTTATGCATGAATTTGTGTGTGTGTATGTGTGTGTCTGTAGGTATTTATCTGTGAATGTGTGTGTGTGTGTGTGTGTGTGTATTGGTATGCTTGAATGTGTATGTGTGTGTGTGTGTGTGTGTGTGTGTGAGAGAGAGAGTGTCTGAGGGTATGTATGCGTGAATGTGCGTGAATGTGTGTGTGTGTGTGTCTGTGGGTAGGTTTGCTTGACTGTGTATGTGTGTCACGTGATGCGCTCGCTCGACTCCGTCGCCGTGGTTCAGAGAAGCGGCAGAGAGAGAGAGAAAGAGTGAGAGAGAGAGAAAGAGTGAGAGAGAGAGAAAGAGAGAGAGAGAGAGAGAGAGAGAGTCAGAGAGAGAGAGAGAGAGGGTGTGTGTGAAAGAGAGTCAGAGAGAGAGATAGGACGGACAGCTCCACAGTCAGGCTCAGGCTGCCGTGAGGGACCCGGGGAGAGGAACACACCGTCTCCCCAAACAGCAACAACACACCAGAGGAGAGGAAGAATCAAAGAAGACAAAAAACAAACAAATACACCGTGAAACCGTGTCTCGCCCTGCGCCCGGGGGCTCAGTCTCGCGCGCCGGACTCGCCTTCGGGGCTCGAGGGGGATTCGAGAAACTTGTGGAATTTACCGACCCCAGAACCACCGGGCTACCTCTGACCCTGCCGCATCCACACCTTCTGGCTTTGTAGATGGTTTCATTTCACTTCTGCCTGAACTGCCCAGAGAAGAGCCACCGGCGTGTGTGTGAGTGTGTATGTGCGGGTGCGTGTGTGTGTGAGTGTGTGTGAATGTGAGGAGAAACTGCAGCTCTGACAGACGATAGAAGCAGCAGCAGCAGCCCATCATCTTCTTCATCTTGATCTTCTTCTTTTTCTTGTTGTTCCCGAGCAACACTTGTTCCTCCTGTTCGCCTCTGGTCCGCGTCGATTCTCCTCCGGCGTCTCTGTTTTTGTTTTTGTTTTGAGTGTGCTCCGGGGCTTCAGTTGTGATTTTTTGGAATATGGTGGGGGAAATGGAAGCGAAGGAGAAGCCGAAGCCTAGCCCAGACTATCTCATGCAGCTCATGAACGACAAGAAGCTGATGAGCAGTCTGCCCAACTTCTGTGGCATCTTCAACCACCTCGAGCGGCTTCTCGACGAAGGTAAACAACAACAAAAAACAAACAAAAAAAACCCTCAAAACAAAGCAATTAACAAAAACAACACCAGGTCGCCGGTGCGCAACGTTGAAGCGTTTCTGTCCTATAACCGTCTGGTGGGGCAAATAAGATCAGCTCCACCACGCTACAAGCAGTGTGTGTGTGATTGGGTTTGTCTCAGGACACAGTCTGTTAGCAGTCTCAGGTTGGTTGCTTATGGCGTCCGCCTCGAGTTATGTCTCGCAGTACATTTCATAAATTGTGTTTGCGAGAGAGAGAGACTGTAAAAGAGTGTGTGAGAGAGACTGTGTGTGTGCATGTGTGTGTGTGCGTGTCCGTGTGCGTGCATGCGTGCATGTGTGAGAGAGAGTTCGAGGCGAACCTGTGGCGTAAGATGTCACTGAAAGTGTCTGGAAAGAATGGGTTTGCAATAAAAACGCCACCAGTATTTGTTTATTTATTTTTGTTTTTGTTTTGACACAGACTGTCTGCACTTCAGTTTAATAGGAATATAAACAGCATTGGCTTGAGAGAGTAGAATCTTCACAACACTCTTAGACATTTGAGACAACTTTTGAAATAAATGTGAAGTCATGGTTAATGTGTTAAATCCCCTGCACTTGTCTTCTCTTCCTACTTGAAACACGTTACACTTGTTGCAGTGGCATTTCTCTCCTGTCCAAACCGCTGAACTTTTAATAGGAGCTGTAAAACTCTTTGAATTAAACTCCTGCTGAAATATTTATCTTTCTGCCTGCCTGTGTGTGTGTGTGTGTGTGTGTGTGTGTGTGTGTGTGTGTGTGCGTGCGTGTGGTGTGTGTGCAGTGCAAAAAAGTGGTTCACGTTTTTGCACTGCCCTTAAACAGGATTCTCAGGGCACAGATACAGCTGGGTGGTAGTCTGACCTAAGGCTGTAAATGATTTGAACTGGATAGACTACGGTCCATTGATCCACCCTACAGCAAATATCTGCCCTTCTTTGACTACATTTTTTATCAGTCCCATATCACCACTGGAACAAAATCGGATCAGAGATCAGAGAAGATGCATAATATTTTTTAACATTTTTGATCTGGTACATATTTTCCAAGCACTAAACACTGGTGATATGAATGAGGGAAGGGCTCCAGTTTGTGCAGAGAAGTGTGCAGATCTGCAGCACTTTGCAGTTTCTGGAGCACCAGGGGGCTTATTTCCTTTCTTTATGGGGGGCTTTTTCTCCCTTCTCAACTTTATACGGCTCTAAATAGACACACACACACACACACACACACACACACACACACACACACACACACACACACACACACACTCGCCCCGATATAAAACGCTCGTTGAAACGCAGCCTTTTTTCTGGTGCTCTGACTGTAAATGTTTTATAGAGCATTAGCCTGCGTGACTTTAAGGGGAATAAAATATGAAAAAATTAAATAAACATACAAGATAATTGCTGTTATTGACCCCTTTATGAAGAAGACCACCTTTATAAAGAGGATGCACTGATGCCCTGTTTATGAACCATCTGTAGTAAACTAATGTCATGAATGAATACCATTTTTCAAAGAAAATCTCCAGCTTACAAGCTCAGAATTCTGTGTTTCAGGCGTTCTGCTGCCTTTTTCATCTCAGTGACAAAGTGGTAAAGCTCACTAATTATGGAATTCATTTATTTCGCAGCGTTAAGTCTCCTGAAAGGTGTGGGAAACAGTGTAGTGAGCGATTAGCAAGGTCAGTGTTTTAAGTGGTTATGCTGTTAAGCAGAATTCAACTGAATTCACCATTGTGCTCAGGGACAGAAAGTGTATTGCTGGTCCAGCTGGGCTATAAAGGCTGGCTGCTGTGTATAGCAGTTGTTGGGCTGATGCATGCTCACGAGTTGCTTTTCACTCTCTGAATCATCTCTATTTCGTGTTGTGAGCCAGAAAGGGCCGTTCATGGTATGCTACAGAAATGAATGGGAAATGAGGTAAGAGCGTCTCCAAGAAACTATTAAAAAAGAGCATGCATCACAATATTGAAAGTTTAATAGACAAGAATGAGTCAGGGAGCAAAAAGAATATTACTATAATGAAACACCGTCTCAAGTAGGAGTAAGACTATACTACTAGGCAAAACCAGCTGGAACAGGCAAAATGGTCATGTAACAAATCTTATCAAGTATTGAGCAGTTGAACTTCTTAGAACATTCAGTAAGTATTAGCTCAGAAACTGAGAATGGGGCCTAAAAGGCAATGATGTGAGAGGTGTGAGCCTCAGCAAAGACATCCTGGTGCTGAACCAACAGAACAGGATGAAATTAAACATGAAAAAGGAATTAGGAACTAAAGGTGAAAGACTAAAATAGAACAAAAGTACATTCCTTGCAAATACACTTCAGAATAACTAAAAGCTTTATTTGAACGCTCGCAGAAAAGAACAGATATGAGAAATTCCCTGGTCTTGTTTTTAGTACAGCATTGCTGTGCGTCTGTTAGACATTGTGAAAATCACATTTTGCATGTTGACCAGTGTACGGGTATCAACTACTGTTGAAGTAGCTGCTGCAAGATTGTTACAATACAGACACTAATGTGCTGCTCTGGCTGCAGTTTCGGACACCTGTAAGGTGTGTAGGTGGAGTATAATATAGTGAAGAGCCGTGAAAATATACAGATGTAAATTGAACTCTTCTGTAGTCATTTACACTTCAAGTGGATTCGCGAGTCATACACATGAGTTTCCTATTTCACAGCTGGTTTAAGCAAAGTTCATGTGACGTGGTCATATAGAGGCCCATCATGCTGTAAAATTAAATCCTCTTCAGAAGCATGACAGTGTATGAAACTGAAAGTATTACCACAAAGCACTAACACGTGTGTGTCCTTGTGTTTGTATTTGCACATTTCTAGCACAAAAGCAGCTACAGAAAGACAGGGGTGAGACTTTGAAAAGTACTTTTTCCAAAGGCTGCATGCTTTGCTGAAATTAGTGTAAGGGTTAGGTGTATACTGAGGTATATACTGAGGTGTAGACTCTGTGGTTGTAGACATGTTATACACACCTGCTTATCCAAAGTTTCTTCCAAAAGTTCTATCCAATGTTTTGTGCTAGATTTTGGAATATAGCTGTAAGAATTGCATTCAGCCACACAAGCATTACGTTGTTGTCAAACCAAACCATTCTGAACTTCCAGTGTCTATTAAAAGATCATGATTTTATTGAAAGCGACTTTTGTTGCTGTATGTCACAAAATTCTGACGGCTGTTTTTTGTAATAAATAAAAAAATGAAAAAGAAATGGTTTTGTTTCAGCAGCAATGATTACAGAGGTCAGGTACCTATGTTGGATTATTAGTTCTGGATCATAAACTCCACTCCAGCTCATCCCAAAGATATTGGATGGAGCTCCATCACTCCAGAGAATGCAGTTTCACCGCTCCAAGGCCCAGCGCTGGGGGGTTTAATTCCCCTTTCATGAAGGGTTTGCACTGAGTGTGGTAACCTTAGGCTTATGAGTGGCTGCCCCATAGTGTCCTGTTCAACACTCAGTGCTCTTCTATGGAGATGTTAGCAATGGATGCATCTTAAGTAGCTGCATTCACTAAATAGAAATGGTGTCTGGTTACTTTGGGATAGGAGTCATATACATATGTGTGTTAACTCACATACTGACTAAGATTGCAAAGATGTCACTGAGTGTGTCGTGTTCATGTGAGGAGATTGAGACACCAGTTTCACTTCCAGTACCAGGCCTGGACAAAACTGCAACGCAATAGACATAACAACTTGTCTGTGCTGGCATATGTGTGTGTGAAAGGGAAGAGAAAGTGATAAACACTGTGCCTACCTTGAAGAATTTACATTATGTTTTAAATATGGGGTATTTAACAATAGCCTAATTGCACAGTGTCAAAATCCAGGAACATGTGTGTGTGTGTAGATACATATATCTATGTATATATATGTAAGTACAGTAACTACCCACTTTTATATGGTTCGGCAGTCACGGCTTTAGTCTATTGCGTGTTTCTGAGAACCGAACTAATGATTGTTCATAGAAACCCCTGCACTATCGTGGAAACTGCAGATATCCTCCGCATTTTTGTTTTGCTTTTGTGATATCCGTCCACCATGGCCCCTCATCCTCGTACCGACTGTTTATTGTGCTAGGTTGTTTGTGTTTGGGCGCGGAAGGTTTTTGCCTTGCTAACAGCCGCGCCCAAACACAAACAACCCAGCACATAAACAAGCACCAGGGGGTGTTGCGGACGAGGTTCGGATGTCACAGTCAGCTGTACTCAGAGGTGGGAGGTTTGAAAGTAGCTAATCCGAGAATGTTTTCTCCTTGCTGCTTCTTGGCTGCTGCCATGTAATGCATCTGTGACAGCTACGGTCCAGAATTTCCCCTGTGGAGCGTTTCGTGTGTTTTCGTTATTTTCGTTTTGTTCTTCTTAAAGCCCTGTATTTTTATTACAGTAAATTAAATGAATTTATTACTGTATTTACCCTGCTTATACCAATCAAAATGACAGCGCATACAAAAAAACATGAATTATAGTGCAGTCTATATAGGAGTAATAACGGTATTTTACATTGTCTTTAAGGGTAATGTATTAAGCTGAGTTTAAAATGAATTAAGCATGAATTTGGGAGCATATTTGGGGGAATATTTAGAGTTTATACAATAAAAGTAGGCATTTTTTTTACCACATCACAACATCACGTTTTTTCACTGAACGCAGGTGCTCTTGGAATGTTACTGTATATATACTGTCTATCTCCATAGCCTCTTTTGCTGTGGCACCTCCAAAGCTGTGCTAAATCACTGGCTTTTGCGCAGCTCAGCATTATTCCACCTTGGAAGGGGAAAAAGAGTGTGAATTATCATCCACAGCTTGTGCCTGCTTGCTACATGGATCATACGTAAGACTTTAAGTTAGTACTCTCTGCCAGCTTGTTATTATATATCTACTATTATGAGATGTGCAAGGTGAAAACCGAAAAATTAGACGTGACAGAAAATCTGCGGCATCATCAATAGCGCAACTGCATGACATCTGAGAAGTGGACAAACTCGGTGTGAATTGTTTACACTATATTCCCTGTGGTATGATTGGAACTGTAATATCCAGTACATTTTGGGTGTGTGTTGAGAGAGGCGATTTTTATGCATGCTTCACACTATTCTAGTTGTAATCTCACAGGACAAGATCTCTCATGCTGTCACGGTTATTGACCCTGCGTCCACAAAAAGATTTGAAAGTGCTGTTCATTTTAGCGCTCATTTATGTTTGATATAAGCACTAAGGGGGCAGTACTGTTTTCGAGGCTACTTGAAAGAGAAATATAAAGCTAGAGAAATTTGGGTTTGGTTGCTTTGTGAAAGGGACAGACATGCAGACCCCCTAAAGGTATAAGTATCCCATTAACAGAGAGTCAAACTTCATCAGTCCTAGGATGAGACCATTGTTATTGCTATGGATGTCCAGTACTACAGTGTTATATATCAAATATATGGCTATTTATGGGCAGCATAAAAATACATCAGATCACTTCGTCAAGAAAATGTCCACTTCAGTCGCATTTGCTTATTCAGTGTGTTTTAAAAATAATTATGATTCATAGCAAAAAAAAAAAATGTATTGTCTAAAGACTGTATTTCGGTTCAGTATTAAAAAAAGGAATGTGTGTTTGGTCTCTAGTGGGCAACAACCACTAGTGGGTTCGAGAGTGCAAGAGAGAGGATGGTCCTCTGTCACACAGCGTGATGTGAGCCAGCATGATTGTTTGTAAGCTGATATAATTGATGTGGCAGTTAATGTTCTCCTCTAAATGCATAAATGCATTGAGCTGTCCGTTTTGAAAAGATGTGCTGATTCAGGTGTTGTACAGGAAACTAATCTGCTAGTCTAGGGGAGCTCAAATCTGGGCCTTTAGGGTTGTAGTGTAATCGGGGAGTCCTAGCTAGCAGGAGAACTGTTCCACCAGCCACCTATGAGGGCTTGTGTTTTTTTAGAAAAAGTGAGAATAATCAACTAACCATCTGAGTGTATGCCAGAGTGACAAGTGAGGTTTGTGCTGTGTATAAAACCTTGCACCAACGCCGTTGCTGAAAGTTCTCGGGGATGTGATTTTTATGCTTATTTTGTTTAAAAGCTGACACAGCAGGCATGAAAAAGTTCTGTGTAATATTTCCCGAGAACTTAATGCTTTATGGAATTTATTGTAAAAAGATGACTTGGACCATTTCAGGTGGCTCCAGCCTTAGACTCAATGCAAACAAAAAAAAATTAGCGCCTTTAGAGTCTGGCCAGTAGCTTATTTAGAATCAGAGCTTTGTAGTAGAAAGATATATGAAACATAAATTCAACCGCAGAATCAAATATTGCACTGCACCTAAAATTCATCACCAGTAGTCTTTTCACACATTGATGTTGCCTATTTCCTAGTTAAAAATAAAACTACATGGGTTATGTATACTCAGCATAGTCTATATCTAAAGGCGAAAGACATTAATACCTGTCTCTACTGTGTTTTTTTTTTTGGTGGTGTCTGCATGCCGTGGCTGGCCCTGGCATGTTAGCGGTGAGCGATGCGTCTGCGCAGTCATGTGGAGCAGACGCGGTGTGTGCAGGCTGATGCACAGACCAAGCATAAACTCCTGCCCCCCGTTAGCACAGATGAATGCCCTCAATGGGCAATGGGAGCAGTCAGCCATGCAGAGCCGTGCACCACGTCCCGTAATAAAGGTGATGAATTTAATCAGGGGAGCAGCCTCTGTCGCCGCTACAACACCCTGTAATGCAAAGCTGGACTGCAGACTCTGGGATGTGTGTTGCAACTGAGAAACTGTCATGAGGTGTGTGTAGAGCTCTGTGGCACCAGAATACTGTGGCTTCTGTATTGAATATTTTCTTTGGATAATGGAGTCATCAAGCATTTCTGCGTAGCACCAAACATCTCTGACATCCATAATTTCCACCAGCAAATGAAAGAGTGGTCTTGTGCTTCGTGCAACCATTTTGATTACATGTGGACTTTGATTAAATAAGAACATTTAGGCCTTATTGGTTTTAATTTCATGTTACTTTGCTTTTCAGAGCCCTGAATCAGAAGACTTTATTAATCCCATAGGAATTGGTTAAGAAGGCACAGTGTTCATGTCATGATATATATATTGGCACAGCACTATTTTTGTCTTCATTGTTTACACTTTACGAAAGCTAGAGCTCACTTAATGCTGTAATATTAATGTGAAAGCACAATAGTAGTAAATGTACCTTAATGTTTCATGTAATCATATCACTGAACTTCAGGCCATAACCTTGTCATTGTTATTACAAAAAGTGCTCAATGTTTTGTGCCACTGCAATCGTGAAGACAATGACTTTCGATCAATATGTCCTCGAAAGCCCCACTGAGCGCCCTACCACAGTCGTGGTTAACCAAGGAAACTGGTCCACTCCTTCTATTACGGCTACTGTATCACTACACAGACAGGATAAGCATTCTAGCAGAGGTCATTAATCGAACACAGAGGCTCAGATAGGAGGAAAGTTCTGCTGAGGAGTGATAATCTCACTCAGAGGGATGATTCCAATGACTTTGACTCTTAAAAAGCAAAATACACTTTGCTCTAAAGCATCCCAGAAAGTCCCCCAGGGACCCTAGAGCCCTTATAGATTCTCTAACAATTAGTCTAAGTGGCCACATTCATCACTTAATTGCAGTAATTAATTAATTCGGAAGAGTTTCAGTGGGGTCAGAGTCGATTTATCCTGAATTAACTTGGATGCAATCCTTAGTTGAGAAGTAGTTGTCCTTTCTGGAGTGTGCTACTATCCTTCTCACTTTGTGACATTAGCAGGAGGAAATGAGCTGTGGACTCGTTAAAGAGTTTAAGAGGAGCAGGAGAAGATCATTCTAAGGATTAGACAACTGCTATGTGAATGGGCATGATTATCATTGTGGGTATCTTTAGAAGATATGGCTTGTTTTACTTTACTCAATTAAAATGCCTTTTTGCAAAGTTGTCTATTTGATGAAGTGATGTGGGTGGGAGAGGGCAATATGTTAGTAATCCATCTGTAGGAAGAAACTGATGAGACCAATTATATGAAGCATGTGTATAACTAATATGTAGTAACTGTGACATGGATCTGATGTTATTCTTTGTGCCTTGGCTGTTACTAAAGGAACAGTTTGGCAAAAAATGAATGCACTAATATTAAAATGGCACAGACTTTCTGTGAGCTTTAAAAGTGAAACAAACCACCACCATAGACAGACATTTAAAACATTATTTTTCATGGTAACTAGTCATTATAATGCTGTTACCACAAAAATAATCTAGATTAGCACTCCTACTCTTGAGGAAATATATATAGGGGAAAAGACTTGTGGTGTTCATGATGTTATCTTTCTTTTATCTGTTGCCCACTCTTTAATATGTGGTAAATGAAGTACTTCACTTTTCTGTCACGGCAGACACGGGGTCATCTGTGTCAACAGCAGCAGTGCCACATAATCACATAATATAGAACTCAAGACTGGGATGGTTAAACCCAGTAAGTGGAGGAGGAGGATGAAATAACTGAATCAAGGGGCAGCCATGGTTCATCAATGACCTGTTACAGAGTTAGGACAACAGCTTCACTGTCGCTGCCATCGTATTACAGCAGTGAACTTGTACGTTGTGGTTTGACATGTTAGTGTGGCTGTATCATATGAATGCGGTTGCACTGTGGCAGGCTAGAGAAGGCACTGAGGAGATTTTCTCTTCTCCTTGCATGAAATCACCCAGTGTTCTGTTGTGCTAGTCACTGCTTTCCAGTATGCAATACTGAAAAACGCTTAAAGCCGTAAATGGTTATTTTCGAGCATAAAAGCACCGGCTCGTGTAGTACTGATTTATGAGGTTATCTTAGAGTCACAGATTACAGTTCAGGACCCTTGAAATTATTTATCATCTCTTAAGATTATCAATTTGCAGAACAGAGCTGAAAGAAGGATCACACACTCACACACACACACACACACACACACACACACACGCACACAGAAACTCACATAAATGGGCAACAGCACAAGGTCACAAGGTCATGGTGTCGTGAAGTCATATGCCCTACTTATCTTCTCACATAAGACACAACAATAGTTTATTTGAAGTGAAAATCAATCACAATTTCTTTCCTCCCTTCCCTATTTCCTCTTCTATTAGCCACTCTATATATTATTGCAGATTATTATGGCCGGCTTCCTGCGATGCCGTCGTTATTAGTGAATACATCAACGTCTGGCTTTATAATGCATTCACATCCCTCATTTTAAAAGCACTCTGTGTAATTGAAACGGTTTCTCACAGACTGCTGACTAAGTCTTTGGGCCCACCGCTATAGAAGAGCGGGCCTGGCTCTGAGAGCAGTGGAGAGGCATGGGGGAATGTGAATTGAGTCTGCGTCAACAGACAGAGCAGTATTGATTTAAAGGTAAGAGGGGCGAAAGAAAAGGCAGCAACTGAGCACATTTATATCAATCGCTTTTGCTCTCATGTCTGTCTCCATCCTCGTCTTCTTCCCCCCAAAAAGGGAATGCTGCCGTTTGAATGACTCACATTTCAAAGCCTTTTATTCGAGATAATTTTGGCCTGACAGATCCGTCCTCAAGAGATGTCACTCATCTTATTTCACTGTTAGTCTAAACGCCTCAGCCAGTTTCCACATTCAGATTAAGGCCGAGTCCTAACCAAATTAGTCCTTAAATGCCGTTTCTCCGTTTATGAGCCATGGCTTAATCTGCTGCCTTCAGTGAGGCCTGATATTTGCAATGAATATTGACACAAACATGTAATGCTGTGAAACGAACAGAGCTTAAGAGAATCTTATCTACCTTTGTGGTCCAACTACTGTGTCAGCATGTTGGTCTTGCCGTGAGCTTAGCTGCTATTTGTCTATTGGCCATTTTTCTTACTGCTCCAGATACTAAGTTAACGCTCAGGCAGAATCGAGGATTGTTGCTGCTTGGGGAACAAAGAGAGATTGATGTGTTTACCTTCGTCAGCAGTGCAAGGTTCAAGGTGCGGCGAGAGACATTTAATTAGATCTCCCCTCTTCTAAATGATTTTCAAATTTTCCGGGCCTGGACCCAGGCGGCTGCTTTTTAAAGGACACTCTGAGGTACCACCTAATGTGCCATCCATTAGACTCATCTGCTTAATACAGATAAAAAGTCATCCAGCCGTCCCTGAGTAATGATCGATTCTTTGCCTCCTTACTATGATTTAGCTCGCACTCTTTACAAGCCAAATGTGCATTTTAATCTTTTGTTAAAGGCTAATGGCTGTATTAGGTATTTTTTAAATAGAACATCAGTCTCAAGCCAAAAAATGTCCTCATTAATAGCTTTATGAAACTTAAGCCATAATTGCTTTTGATTGGTTAGATTCATGCTGGCTTACAAAGAGAATAGCACTCTCAGTTGCAGTGCTCAAACAGCATTTAAGTATTCTGAAGTTTCTCAAACCGTTTTCAAGTGTTTTAAAGCAACACACTGACTTCGGACTCTCCGCTCTGTATGTAGTGACGGTTCAGACAGTACTGACAAGTCCGTCAGTCATTTCGCAAGCGCAAGTGTGACCCTCCGTCCTGAAAAGCATGTGATGTACACAGCTGCTCATTCTGCTGCATTAAGCTATTAACTCATCACCGCCTCGTCTCGTGACGCCGCAATGCAATTAAACCGTGGCGGATGTGAGAATCCAGAGCAGAGGGGGAATTTGCACGGTTCTGTTTTCCGCGCTTCGTTTGCTCACAGAAATATATGTCCGCCTACAATCTGTCCCACGTACTCGTGATCACTCACTGCTGGACAGACTTCATCAGCTGATACTTCTTAATTTTAAGAGGTCCAGTATTATTATGTAAAAGTAGTCATATAATATACTGTGTTGCATTTCCTACAGAGTGGGAAAAACATGGATGCCTCCATGTGAGCAGTACTATTAGAAACAAGCTAGCCAGCTAGTGAAAGCAATATGAGTGATAAATATTTTATTGACCATCTCAAACAGCAAACTTTATGGCTCATCAATTGTTATGCATTTAACCAGGTACTGTCTGTATGTTGATTGATCTAAAAGTGGCACTTTATTACTGTTTGACATACTGTTTGTGAGCAGCCATGTTCATATGACCTCATATACTAAGATCCATCCTGACCGTCCGAGTAGGAATTCCCAGTTAAGAAGGAGTGTCTTTGATTTACATTAGTTTCATGTTACAAGCTGTAGAGAAATGCAATGTATAATTAGATTGACATTTAATTCATGTTATTATCAAGACTGAACTCTTGACTTTGTTTTAATGTGATCAAATAATGAAAAATAAGCAAAAACAGTTTTTTTTTCAGAACCATTCACAACAGTAACAGGTGAGGATTTTCTTACTGTCAGAGATAACAGTGCCGTAAAAGTGTACTAAACAGAAACTGTGCTGTTATTTTCTGCAGTGTCTATTTCACAGAATAATACTATTCTTCAGAAAATATCACAGTAGTATGTCATCGTGACTTTGTCACTCTGGAAACTTAATTTACCTCTGCCTGTCTTTATATACCTGACTCAGTGGATCATTGGATCTCACTGATGTCCTAAGCTGCTCTGTGTACCGTGTGTATGTGTCTTGAGCCATGGTATGGTCAGAGGGCCCTGCAGCAGGCCCTGGAGGCATTTTGACGTGTGTATTCGGGTGACAGAGTGGCCCATATGCTGGCCTCCGTGTGCAGCCCGGCACAATGCCTCTCCTGGCGCATATTAGAGCCTCACTACTGAGAATCATCATTTCTTTTGTGTCAGCACCTCCTGAGGCAGCAAGTGTTGAGAGGAAGCTAAGCACAACCATGAAAATGCACACAAGGAAACACATACACACACACACGCACGCACACACACAAACACACACACACACACACACACACACACACACAAACACACACACGCACACACACACACACTCACACACATACACACACACACACACACGTATACAGTAAATATGCCTAAGCAGCACATGCAGATACTTTAAGGCCTATGGCTGCCTTTTCCTCTGATGGGATAAGCCCCCTTGCCTAACTGTATTTAGCAAGCACCCAGGACATTAGAGCAGAGCGAAGATGCTGCCTTGCACTTTTTATAGGCCTGGAATCATTATACACAACAGTAGGAGGACGACTGATCTAGGGTTTATGCATCATTATGAATACATCAGGGGGAAAAGAGAAATTGACTTCTGTGTTAAAAAGAGTAACTGTTACATTCATTAGGACTGATTACAAGGCTTAAATGAAGTGAACGTAAAATTGTTGAAAGTACCAATATTAGTAACCTAATACTAATAGCAGTTATTTTTCCTGTGCGTAGTTGCAGGTGACTTATAAAATTTAAAAATTGCATGTAAGCATTATGAAGAAATGCAGTGTTTATTTGATATTTTCAAGGCCTTTTTACTTACATACATACATCCTGTGCATTTTTTAGATCCTGCTTGTGGATATTAATGCCAGTTTCCTCCCTTTTAATAGCCTATTTTGCACTTTAGGCTAAATGGTTCTGATCACAAAGCCTAACCCTTTTATAGACATGTCTTTTTGGAATATCATAATGATGTAGGGACTGTTTTACAGAACAAAAACCTCAAACTCAGTTCAAGATCCTTATCAAATAAGGTGTTTTGCATCAGTGACATTGTGTGTCCTTGTTACTTAAGGACGACTATGTTAAAGGGAAAGGAAAACATGTAACTGCAAATAAATTCAGCTGCTTTGTATCTGACTTTTGTGTTTTGCAAATGCATCAGAAAGACAGTCTAGCAGCAGCATAATGTTCTTTATGGTGGATGCTCACTCCATATGGAACCAACGTGTCTGTCTGATGACTCTGCAGTTGGCCATGCTGTTGTCATCTGTCTGTGCAGGCTACAGGGGAAGCATGCTGCAAGATTTCAGACACAGCAACCCAACCAGCATCTGCACTGTGGCACACTGAGCTAATTGGGAATTGATAAGATTTTATTGATATTGGTGCTGTTATCGATTGTGTTTATCTGTCTGATTCTTAATTGATTTGTGTTTATCTGTCTGATTCTTAATTGATTTGTGATCAGTTTTCTGTGTGGGGGCCTAAAACACACAGGTTATCAGTACCAGCACAGCTTAGGATGTCTACTTAATAGCATGTTACAATAAATTACAATGCACCCTTTTCTTAAAAAGAACTTGGAAAACAAAGGAGATAACCTGCAAAACCAATTATCTTATTTTTTTAATCAAGGAAAAAATATATGTTATTTTAAAACAGATATCTCCAAAAAAAATTTTGGCAAAATTCTCCATCTTTAAAAAGGAAAGAATTTACTTTCAGACAGCACTTTTCAGCTGAAAAAATGTGCAGCCATGTAGTGTCACCTGACCCAAATACCGAATACTTCATGCTGATTCGCTGAACAGACTTATCAGGTTTGCTATTTTCAGCCCTATATAGCGCGAACATGCAATGTCTTGAAAATGGACAAAAACAGCATTTATGACTAAATGTATTAAAGGTTCAGAATGCAGGTTCAACACAATGTTGTTTTAAAGAATGGTCTTTGTTGTTTTTGCAAACTTCAAATATAAACTAATAAACAGTTCTAATAGAAAAGTTTAGCAGCTGGATGTAGCCTCAAAGCAACAGTCTGCCCATCATTATCTGAACTGGATGAAATGAGAGAATATGTGTTTAGGCTTTTTTAGTCATTTAGTCAGCTTATCTGTGTGACATTGTTGTTAAATAGCATAGGATATTAAACCCTTGGAATTACTGCTCAATTAGGAAGTGGTTTCATTTGTCCATAAAGTGTCAAAAACACGGCATTCCTAGAATTTTAGCCCATGTTATAGAGAAATATGTTTCATTATAATTCTATATTTTGCGGACACTTCAGGTAAAATATAGCCACTTTGGACCACTCTTCTCCACCTAGTTGAAGGTTTCCAGCAGTGTAGACTCAGAGTAGAGTTTGGCATCATGACACATATGATTTTAGAATGTCCAACTGTCAGTAGAAGGAATCAATAACCTTGGAGGCATACGATTCCAGTGGATTGGAAATTTTGGAACCTGTTCTCAATTGGAACTGGCTCTCAATTCCCATCCTTAGGTGTGTGCCAGGGATGCAGGGAGATCATCCTACTTTTCATTTCTCCTCTTCCTAACAGCCCTTTGTTATTCTTCCCTCTCATTTTCATAGTTGGATCTTCTGTTTGCATTTTGGGGACGCTGCAGAGAGTTGAAGACTATGTTGACAGGCCTTATTATTTTTTCTGTTCCCATCTAGTAATTCTGTCTTAGCAGTTAACTTTTGTGTTTGTATACACAATAGCTCCCATTATGAATGGCCTCTGCCCTTAAAGGCTCTGCATGTACTCATTTTATCATAAATTTAGCCTCTGTTGACATGTTGCCTACCTATTGCATGTCTACATATGGCGATACACTATATTAAAAACAAATAAACCAAAATCACTTACTATTACTGCAGGAATACCTTGACACAATGCGCTCACAGCATGCAGTAAAAACACTATGTTTGGTTAGAGGGCTCATTTTTACAATGTGTCTATGCCTACAGTATCAGTATTGCACAGGTCAGTAACAAATTAACAAACAATATGTTGTGCCGAGATACACATGAAACACACGTTGTGATAATGTGATAATGAGGAAATGTCCTCATTATCACATTGTCACATGAAATAAGTATAGGATCTAGGAGCCCATTTGAAAGTGCCTTAAATCTGAGTGAACAAAATATTTATTTGCATTAATAGTGCACTAAAAGATTTAGATCAGTGCAAATTTAGGCAACAAATCAGATCCATGCCACCCTGTGCCATGTAATATAATAGTGAGAGCTGTTTTGGTCTTCTTGCCTCTCTTTCCTTCCTCACCAATGCAGCACCTCAGCTCAGCTCATTTCCACCTCAGCTCACCAGAGCCTCTGCAGTTGGCATGCCTGTCACACCCCCCTTCAAACCAATGGCAGTATAATAGGGCTCCCATGTGTTATATCTTTGTTAGTGAGGATCTTTTGCCGCCGCCACCATTGCAGCACTTTAACTTCATTAGACAGATTCTGTGTTTACCAGAGAGATTTTCCAGTTTGACCGTGTCCGCTGACTTACTGTTTATTCACAGTGCCATCAAACCATTCTCAGTTATAGATGAGGCATTTAGGGGTCAAGCTTGTGACCTTTGTTTAACTGGTCTGGTCAGATTATGTATTGACGTGGATAGACTGCACAGAAACAGCTTGTTTCTATTCCCCTTTGTGAGGACTGTCCCTGGACACATTTATTTTGATGTGGGTTATCTACAAATGCTGTCTGGTAATTATCCACAGCATTAGATTAACAGGGTCAGGCCTAGGTTTAGGTTGAGATTATTAGTTACGGTTAGAGAGAATGAGAGGTTTCAATTTAGATTTAAATTTAGACAACAAAATACTCCTAAAAGTTGCAGTTAACTATAACAGTAACATAATTGTGTGGTAATTAAATGAAAATATTTCTAGGGCTGTAACTAAAGAATATTAAATTATTTTGACCGTTCTAAGATGCTATGTTGAATAGAGTATATATAACAGAGTTATATAATAGAGTATAAGAGTAAGAGCTCAAGACATTTTTTGTTATAATGCCTAAAATGACAAAAAAAAAAAAAAAACCAACAAATTACAGCAGTGATAATATTAAGGAGAACAATAATGACAAGTGAGTATTGTGGTTATTATTATTATAATTATTCTTTTTACTATTGTACCTTTGTAACTGTTACTAATTATAGCAATCACATCTGTGTTACTACATTAATTTGAAAAACATCACTGAGGATCCAGCTGCACAGTGTCACTGTTTGAGTAGTTGATGAGCTGTCAAAGAGCGCAGAGAAACAAAAAATGAAATTTATAATTTTATTTTTGCTCAACTTAAACATGAGCGATAATGCATTTAAGCAATCCAGAACAGACTTGTTTGGATGGTAGCTGGAGTTGATGAGATTGTGAGTGTGATTATTAATTGGCAGTAACAGTGATTAGGATGCTCCACAGAAGCCCGTTTTGATTTCCGTTACTTAAACATCTGTGATTTCACCAAACAACTCTCACCAAACACTTTGCCTGAGCATTTATCATTAGTCACTGTAGTCGCAGTAAACACAACAAAAATCCCTTCGGTTTGTTGGAGGTCATTCAATGAGAGGAATTGTTTGCAGTTGAAACGGCTCACTCTTGAGGAAGCAGGCACACTGCGGATTTCTGAATGTTTTCGTTTTGACTTTTCATGATTCAGTAATTGCAGAGCAGAAATCTTGACAGACGATTTGAATCAACAGTCCAACCCCAAGTGGGTTCGACGTTTGGCTGCTATGATTGCGAGGACACACTTTCACTAGTGAAGCTTCATTTTCTTTGCCTAAAGCTTATGACCCAGTCCCAGCTCAGCCATGTTTTCCAATCAAACCTCCATTCATGCTGAGAGATATTGTAGGTTGTCTCTACGCAACTAAGCATATGCTGCCTTTACGCATGAGGGGACTTCTATGATATTATTTTGTGTGTGCACGCGTGCGTGGTGTGTGTGTGTGTGGTAATGTCCGTCAAACGTTTACAATTCTAGTGTCTACGTGACCAAATGTATGTTTTTCATAATATTAAAGGCATTTAAAGATTATGAGTTAATTTAATTCATTGCCACCCTTATAAGTACTGCAGTTTTCAGCAGCCAACAAGTTCTCAGCATGAGATACCTGTAGGAAAAGTGTCCCAGGTGACTTGTCATGAAGCTGCTTGAGAGAATGTCATAAGCTGCATCAGGGTACTGCTACTGCTACTCTGTAGAATCTAGAACATAAGACAGTTTTAAGTTGTTTAATGTCTATAAGTCAGTAAGAATGTATTATTTCACAGTGTGGTTGTTTTCATATTTATTCTATCAAATAAATAAGAAACTTCTCTATGAGAAGGTGTATCCAGAGTCGAGGGAGCTATTAGGAGCGTAACAATGCAGTTTGATATGATGTTCAGTTCTGAGTACGAGATTTAGTTTTATTGAGATAAAAATATCTTGAATCCAGAATGAGCTTTAATTATCAGATTGTTAGCTCAGAACTTTTTATTTTAATAATGCCTACCGGCTTTCTCACGAAATGAACCTCAGAAATAACAAATTTATAGGAGAAAATTGGGATTGTGCACAGTAGAAGCCCCTCCCCAACCTCACTCACTGTATTATGAGACAATGCACCTGGAGGCTTATTTCTGATCATTAACAGTTTCCACAAAAGAAGATAAATGAGCAATTCTCAGCACAGACAGACAGAAGAGATGCAAATATGTGTGTGTGTATATATATAATCTGTTTTTGATACCCTTAATTTTAACATCCATGCAGGTATTTAGGCGCAGGTAGTGCTGGATGTCATTGAGACATTTTCAGTATCTGTTCCAAAACAATACTTTGTTGATCCTTTTTTAAATTACAACCTGAAGGTGGGTTTGGCTGAAACCCGAAAAGTATGAGGGGCTTTATTTACTGACCGAAATGGATTTTAGACTAATCAAGAAGTGATAATGTGCTTACAGAATGCAATTTATACAGCCAATCAGCAGTCTAGGTTTTAGAATCAGCGTGCCTGTTGGTTTATGTATACTGGATGACAGATTTAGTTCGATACTCAGTAGTATTAAAGTAATTTTGATGCCATGCTTTAGCTGTAAATGTATGTTGATGTAGGTATGTGTGTGAGTGTGTGTGTGTGTGTGTGTGTGTGTGTGTGTGTGTGTGTGTGTGTGTGTGTGTGTGTGTGTGTGT
>JBBJLR010000153.1:5538765-5561318 GCA_037577145.1 Brachypetersius gabonensis
TGTGTGTGTGTGTGTGTGTGTGTGTGTGTGTGTGTGTGTGTGTGTGTGTGTGTGTGTGTGAGTGTGTGTGTGTGTGTCCGTGTGTGTGTACTGAAGCAGCAGGGCTGGGCAGTATTATCATGCTGCAGTGAGCGCAGGCCCAGATGGTCTCTCAGTTTGAGCCTGCGCCCTTTTCCTCCCCTCCCCACCTGCACCCTCTGACAGAGTCGCGTAATTACAAACACAGAAGGGTGTCAGTTCCCCCAGCTCTCGCTGTCTTTCACTCTGTCCCCGGCTATCCGTCTCCACTCTCCGCCCGTTCCTCTCTAACTCCCACGTATATGTGGCTGGTCCATTAGGGGGATGAGTCTCTGACCTCACACGTCGTTTCAGTTTTGATTATGCTTGTAATGTAGTGGTAGAAATGTTTAATCAAAACCATTTCTACCCATGGTTTTTATAGCATTCCATAAATGTGGCACTACTTGTTCTATCAACTGATTAGATATCAGAAAACATAACAAATGATGTTTTCTGGTATCTAATCTTGAAATGTCATCTGCTTGTTGCTGACTGTGATGCTACGATATTTGGAAATACAGTCGCTCTGAATTTTCTCAGCATTGCTCTACAATAGAAGTGACTATTTGCACCTTAGTGAAACAATAAAATGGAAATTGCCCAAGAATTTATTCTGAGAAAAAACTGTAATTATTTATAACTATCATTCTAAACCTGGTGCTATTGAATGCAGCTTTTACATGTTGATCCATGTTACTTTTCTGCTGTTTACTTGGCTCCTCATTATCCACTTTTGCCCCATTTCCCCTGCCATTACAGCCTGACAGTATTCAACATCAAACATGGCCATCTATTATAGTGTCTGCATCAGGACTGCATCTTGATCTTTTAGTCTCTCTCTCTCTCCCTCTCTCTCAACATCCCACATAGTTTCCCTTTCTCTTCATCCGTGCTCTGTCTTTTTTTCTTTTTGTCATTGAATCTTCTCTATTTTATTTTCTGCCTGCCCGCTTCACTGGCTTTCCCTTTAACACTCGGCCTCATGGCACCATCTCTCTCTCTGCCTCAGATCCTCTTCTTGTTTTATCCCCTCTATATCTCACATCAGTGCCTGTATCCTTTCTCTCGCGGTACATATGCATGTGTGGACCTCCCTGTGCAGCAAGTGAAGGTGATACAGCCTTCTGTTTGGAAGATGGCAACCCCCCACCCCCTCCACCACCCCACCCCTGCCCACCGACTCCCCCTGCTCACATCGTGTGATGTCGCTGTCCTGGCGCCGCTGGAGCGACTCATCTCGTCTGGGCCCAATGCCAGCGATTCAGCAGCTGTTTCATTAATATTAAGATAGCCCCCAGTGTCAGAAATTTGTCACATGTAATCTTGACGAAGTCGGCAGAGGAGCAGCAGCGGTCGCTGCTGTGGGTTGGTCGTGCAAAATTCTACGATTGGCCGCTATTAGGAGCCTCAGTGCAGTTTAGTACAGTTCAGCTATGGGCACACAATGTATAAGTGGACGATAGCATACTTCTTGATAAACTAAAAAATTTACTTGTCAGTCTGATATTGGAATTACAGCTGATATTTTAGCTTGCACACTCGTACTCACTGAAACACTTTCATTCTTTTAAAGTCATTCAATAGAACCTAGCAGATAACACCAACTCCCCACACACAGGAGTCTACAGTTTAATTTCCTGTCCAGACAGAAGCAGCAGTTCTTGTGTTAGACTAGTAACATTTGTCTGCATTTACCAATTCTTGTATGTTGTTCTGCTACATTCTATAAAATACTTATCGTTAATTATATAATTGTTTACAGTACATACCAGATCATTATTAATGTAGGATCCAGCTTTAGATTTTCAACTTTGGGATTATAATGTGAACTAAGCTACATAACAAGGCTTGACTACTGGTATCAGTATTGGACACGGCAAGGCGTTCATTATAAGTCATTGTAATTGGTTCAGAGGATCCCTCTGGTAGATTTCTAAGATATAACAGTGATTAGTGTTAGAAGTCTCAGAAAAACTCCTGTGTTAGAATGTGTTAGAATTACTGAATGGGTCTTACAGCCCACCTTGTGGCCAATGAGGGATGTTTGCTCTGAGCTGGCCTAATCATTTGTGATGTTTACAAAAGACAGGCCAATTGTGGGAGATGCTTTAAGGCTGATGTGCAATGGTGACAGGGAAATTAAACTAACCATATTGATTGAGGCCTCGAAGGACTGCCCTGGACCATCTCAGTCTTTCTAGATATGAGTGGAGCAGAAGAAATAGTAAAAACATGTTCCTGAATAAGGGTTCTTTGTGAATGTATCACTCAACAGTTCAGTGTGTGTATGGGTATGTGTGTGTATTTTGCTTGTGTGTGTGTATTGTATCTGTATGACTGTGTCAGGCTTTGTGGCGTATGTGCGCAGGTGGCTGCTGCGTGCTCACTAGTGCAGCAAGTCCAGCCCTGCAGGCCAGCGCAGAAAAAGTGATTGAATTCGGAGAGCAAGAAAGCTGACAAATCACTAAAAACCGCCTTTAAAACGCCATAATAACGTTGTTCATAAATCACTGCTGACAGTTTAATCATCCTCAGGTCTGGAGCCCCGTCTGACCGGCTGGACAGCGCTCTTCAATCGGTCCAAAGAACACAACCTTAAGTACACCATCCGTCCAGTCCTATTTATACCCCAAACCTTCTAAAAAATCCATTAGAAACCTTTGATTGGTTTTCATATATTCTTTTAAGAAACTTTCATGTTTCCAGAACCTTTAGAGATGCAATGTGCCTTATTTATGTCTGATACAGAAATGCCATTTAAAAAAACTGCAAAAACTATAAGTACAAGTGCCTTTAACTCACTGGACTGATCTAAATCCTGATTATGCTCTGTTTGAGATGCAGTAGGACGAGTTCATTTGGTACTGATGATATCCGTAATATGTCCAAAAGCATGTTGAGGTTGACTGTGACGTAGTTTTTCATGATAGTCATTGGCATTGTCGTATTAACCAGCCCTTCCTAAAAATCAAGAGGGATCTTTCACTTACTGTTCCATTGGTTCTTGGAACCAACATGCCTGTATTCAAACAAGGGTTTTTCGTCTCTGTGCGTGTTTTGCTGTGGTTCTTCAAGCCGAAGCAGGGTGCTATATGACAGGCAAGGAGAGCAGTGGTGAAAAAGCAACAGCTAAGTGCGAGTGTAATAACTGGAGCCGCGGTATCCCGGAGAGTGAGGAGAATGAGGCTACATTCACAGGCGTCACGGCTGATGAAAGACTCAGTGTATCCTGTTCCCTGCGTGCAGCAGGCTAATCCTCAGCACTGCTGCTGTGTTCGAGCTGTCGAGTGCCAGGAACCAGGGAGAATAGCAGCCTGTTGTAGGCGCCATGCAGATACAACCTAGCTCAAAGCTTGGGTGGAGTGGATTTACTGTATTAGATCATTGTCAGTAGGAATTTATAGAACCAAGGTTAATTCCCTGTTATAGTAAAAAATATCACTTCTATCTTGGTGAGAGAGTCAACATACAGGGTCTATATTAGGAATCTTATGATCATTAGGACATGCAGGGAATTAAATAAGGGGCTTCAAAACTCTGAGCTGAAATTGCGCATGTCTGTCATACATTCCTTGGGAACTAATCTGTATACAAAACATATTGCAAGTAAGCATCTTTGTGATGTCAATGCTGATCTAAAGGTAAATTTAATAATTTTATAGCAAGATAAGACTAGGCACGTTTATTCATATGGTGTCTTACTGAGATAAAATAAGTGCTTTACACAGAAAAAAAAAGCATAAGAAATAAGCAGATAAAAGTACTTAATTTTTGTGCTGGTATTACAAGCAAATGTGCTGCTGATTAATTAATTGAAGACAGTAGAGGTGTGTTTTTATCTCATCTGATCTCTGTGGAGAGCTGCGTGATGACTAAATGCCATTTTGCCCTGTTTAGTTTCATATGTGGGCACCACTAGCTGACCAGTTTCTGAGGATCTGAGAGACCCTTTAGGCTGAAATTGATCGATCAGTACAGAGATATATTTAGGGCCAAAACCAATGAACACTGAGTAATACTTTGAGTGTATGGACTTTTTCTAGAATTCCAGGCAGTTAGAAGAGCATAATGGTCGCCAACACTTCAAAAACCACTGTAACATTATTACTAACACTATTTTCTTGAGATGCCAGAATATTGATTTAATCTTAGCTTCAGCATGATTACTGAAACAAAAGCCTCCTCCAGTCATGGGTCTTGATTACCCTCAATTCTAAATAGATGCTAAGTTGTAGCCATCCTTGCGCATAATGAAACAATAGTTTGTAGGTTCATTGATTATAAAAATAATTGTTAGTTAGAGCTCCACTTATAAGTCTCACCTTGGCACAGAATTGCTGTTCCATCAGTTAATTGGATTTCTCGAGGCTGGCCATTGTGAAGAAATATAGAGTATAGAGCTTCTTTTTTCTACTCTCAAACTCCCTTTCACTGCTCTGTCACCAGAATAGCAGTGATATCCCTTATGTGCTGGCGCGACTTCTCACACCGTCGCGCTGTGCGGCCGACCTGATGTGCCTGTCATATTTCTTGTCACCTTTCAAAGGAAGTTCTCTCCTAGTGCCACTCTCTCTCTCACACACAACTGCGGCCTTGGGTGTCACACCGAAGGTATAAATCACCATTGATAACAACGCTGCCGTCATTTACGGCCATCAGAAGGGTTCTTTTAGGCCACGATTTATTGAGATGAGCCGTCAGACGCCATTTAATAGACATTTAGCCAAAGTACCTGTCTAAGGCAGGCTCCGAGCACAAGCTGCTCATTCAATGCACTCTGTGCTGTTGTTTTTGTTTCGTCCATTCATTTAGTCATCCGGGTTATTGCCTATTACTAACCTTTCGCATTTTCATTTGACCCAGCTGTGCATGATGTATTTACCCTATGCATTCATGGGTCTTTTTGGTGTCCTCATAAATAAAAGAGGACTTATGGGGGCTTTGGAATATGGATTGGATAGGTCATGGAAGTGGCAGGCATTTAGGTGTGTGTGTGTTTGTGCGAGCGTGTGTCAAGAGTATGTCTATGGCAGCGAGCCATCCCCATTGTAATTACACCTCTCCCTCCTCCTTGGTTTGCCCCTGAGAATTGCACCAGAGAATTCATCCTCCAGTAATAGAATTACACAACGCGTAGCAGTGGCAGCTAGGGACCAGGATACTTAATGTCTTTTATGAAATATTAACAGAGTTGGTGGTTTTAATTATCTTTCTCACCTTATTAGAATGCTCCCTCTCTTTTCTCTCTCCCTCTCTCCATCGACCCCACACTTCCCCCATTCCCTCACTTCTGCTTCTGCTCAAGGATAATATGGTTGGTTTAAGAAATGGAGAGTTATTTCTTCCTTCATTAAGTGACAGAAGGGATTGCGTGTAATTATAGTGATTATCCTTCCTCTGTCTTCCATGGCTTTCCTGCTGTAGATCTCAGCAGCAGAAGTGATCAAATGAAACCTCTGAAGTTTAAACAGAGCATGTGGTAAAACAGAGCGGGCTCTTGCGGCACCTTTGTAGCCCTCAGCTAAGGTGCACTGAAGAAATCTGCAGAGAAGTTGTGCTGTGGAGAGACCTCTCTTTTGGACCTGGAGGCAAAATGGGGCACTTTACTTGAGGCGGTTTCCTGCAGCATTATCTTAACCCAGTTTTTAGAGCTCGAATAACCACGTACAAGCCCTTCGTTTGTAGAAAACATGAGGGATTACTATGGAAGCTCAGATGTGGGAGTTTTGCCAATATATGCAGTACATTTGCAGTTCAATGTTTTTGTCAGTGCTGATATATCTGCTGATGTTAATACTGGAAACTGGAATGAGATGTTTCACTCTCAGAACTAAATGTGGTATATTCATTTTGGCATTTTGATGGTGTTTTTATTTACAATTGTGTGAAAAATATATAAGTGGTTCGGTATAAATCCCAAAAAGTACTTTTTTTTATATTAATATATTAAATTAAGATTTTTTTTTATATTAAAAGTAAGATTTTTTATATTAATATGGATGACTCAGTTCCATTATGAGGCAGTTTATTTGTATGAACTTGAAAATGCAGTAAAATTAGAGAAAAAAGAAGAAAACTTTTTAGCATTTTCTAAATATTCTTGTAAATGCATCATTAATAAAAGCATCCTCAGTATTAATTCGGTACTGCACTTACAAATATAAGACATTTTTTGAACCTGAGTATCTGCTGGTACTCTTCCCCTCTCAGAAAAAAAGGTACCAGCTGAATCATGCTGGGTCCTCTCATTTCACTTGGGTGGTAACCTCAGGGGTAGATCTTGACTACCTTTAGTTAGGGAACAATTTTTTATAGCATTCCATTGCAGTTATATTTTTAAATCTGCACTGAATACATGTACAATGTCTCAGTTTTATATGTATACAGAAGCACTGTAGCACCACGTAAGGCGAGTTTTACAGACTAGCTGTCCATAGGTTAACTGTCAACTTGTATAATTAGGGTGGATTCAGAAACTATAAGTATTATGTTCTGAATACTTTGGCTGAAAGTGGGTGTTTTTTGCTTGTTGCAGAGATCAGCAGGGTACGGAAGGACATGTACAATGACACATTAAATGGCAGCACGGAGAAGAGGAGCTCGGAGCTGCCAGATGCTGTGGGTCCCATTGTTCAGCTCCAGGAGAAGCTCTATGTGCCTGTTAAAGAATACCCTGACGTGAGTATCAGCTCTTCAGCTTATTCAAGCCTCTTAAAAATAACGGTGCCAACAAATACGGCTTCTCTAGGGCAATCACGCAGAAGAAGCATTTTTTTATTCCCTAAAACCTTTTAATAAATGCTTCTTTAAAAACAGTTATTGAGATATTTGAGTGTCAGGAAGCTCTACATAAAGCTCCACGTGAAGTTTTTGCTCCAATTTTACTGTTTCCAGTTCCTTCTTCCATTTTTTTCCTAGAACCCTGCATCAAAGCCAGAAGCCATTGAGGAACCTTTATTTTTGTAGAGTGGAGTAGGCCTTCTGCTAGCATCCATATATAGTGCTTCCACTTACAGTATCAATGGAGATTACAATTTGTGTGAGTGCGCTATTTGCATTTCACTGTTTTGCTATTTTTGTGGAAATCCAATCCGTATGCAGAAAATAGATACCAAAGCCAGAGAGCCAAAAATTGTTTTGCTCATACCACACAATAAAAGCTGGCTGCTCCTGGATGTCAATAAAAGATTACTTTCCAAATAAATATTCATACACAGACTCTTTGCTAAATCTTCATAAATAAGTAAATGAAATTGTGAATAACTCTGCGCAGCTGCATACAGGATTGCCCTTATTTAATTAAAGAGGCATACAAGTCAGTGTAATCTAGTTTTCCATGCATTAGGACATGGGCCCACATCCAATTTATTGATTTCATTAGGAGAAACTAAAGTACTGGGGCTGCATACCATGTTTTGGTTCTGTCTGTGGGCCCATTTAATCAGTTATGGACTAAACAGATGGTTTGTCACAGGCATTTACTGCATGCCTGAGCTGTCTGTGTTTTCTGCCGTTTTGTTTTGCTATTGTTTACAGCACGTGCTCTGAAGATTTCATCTTTCTGTCTTATTTAAAGCCTGATTGCCATCACAAGGCCATATATTTTATTACATGTATGGCATCAAGTTTAATGTGAGCCTTGCTGTTGTAGAATGTAGTGTCTTTTCAAAGGCTAAAATGGTGGCTTGATTCCTCTGCCGCACTCACTAGCTGTGTTCTTCAGAAACAGGGGTGACTTTGAGTTGTGCCTCGACGTTCCGGTTTGTGTTGAGTCAGGCGCACTCATTCGCGTCACCAGCTTCCCAGTGGTTAACAAATCTTTTAAGCAATCGCTGTCAGATCCGGCTCGCCTAAGCCTTGCAGCCCAGGGGAGCGCGCCCAGCTCCGAGCTGATTGATCCCAATTAACTTGTTCCGTCCCTGCTTGATTCCTGCATGGGCAGCATTAATTGAGCCTCTTCAGCAGGGGCACAAGCAATGTTTGGAACCCGGAATCTTTCATTTTGCTGAAGTTTCCTGGTTTTTGAGGAGTTGTTTATATGCTCATATTCCCCACCGTAAGAAGCAGTGGGTCCAGAGTGTGACACACTCTCCTCTGAGGCTTTCCTGTAACTGTCAGGCTAAATCATCAGAATATCAGACTTACGTAAGAAAAAAAAAATAATTGCAACTTTTTGAGTAACTGTGAATGCATATTTCTCGCATATATTTTTCTAACATCTATTAGATGTTAGTGAGTTTGCGCAAATTCATGCCATGTCTAAGCGGACCAAAATCTGGAATCAAACATATATTCTTATCACAAGATACTGAACATGGAATTTCTTTGTACTTTTGAATGTATTTATGCCATTTTGTCCTGATGCATTTGGTGTTTTTCCATGCAATTTATTTAGATTTTTGCACAATACTATATATATATACCATTCTGCTTTGACAATATAACCTGTATGATATTGTGTAGCTCTGTCTCATGCCACCAAAACTGACCCACTGGGGAATGGATTCCACTAGACATGTAAAAGTTTGCTGTGTTATCTGGCACCATTACAGTAAAAGCAAGTCCTGCAAGTTGCGAGGTGGGGCCTTCATGAATCTGACTAGTTTGTCCCGCACATCTCACAGATGACATCCTGGGAATTTGAAGGCCAGGTCAACATCGTGAGCTCATTATCTTGTTCAGTCTAGTCCTGCTGAAAGAGGCCACTGCCATTCAGGGATACTAAAACCATGAAGAGGTGTACTGGGTCTGCCATAATGAAGATGTTATATGTCAAAGTTACATCTACATGAATGCCCATGGTTTCAGAGCAGACCATTAATGCCCAGAGTATCACACTGCCTTAGTCAGCTTGCCTTCTTACCATAAATCTCTTTCCCGGGTGTCAAAAAAGTGTCAAAAAGGTCAAAAGTGTCAAAAGGCGTTTAAAACAATGTGATATATCAGACGAGGCCATCTTCGTCTGTTGCTCTGTGGTCCAGTTTTGATGATCATGTGCCCATTGTAGGTGTTTTCTCTCCATTGTACAGAGGTCAGCATGGGCAATCTGACCAGTCTGCAGCTGTACATCCCCATACACAGAAAGCTGTGATGCACTGTGTGTTCTGACAATTTTCTATCACAGCCAGCATTAACATTTACTTTTGCTCTTCTGTGGAATTACGTCAGACGGGCTTCAAGCTTCCCCCAATGAAACTTGGGTGCCCACGGCCCTGATGCCCATGACCCTGCTGTCCTTTGTGGGTCACTTTTGGCAGGTACTAACCTCATATTGCATACTGGGAACACCCCAGAACACCTGCCATTTTGGAGATGTGCTGAATCATTCGTCTAGCTGTCACAATTTATCCCTTGTCAAACTCGCTGCCAACACATTAGTTTCAAGAACTGACTGTTCAGTTCCACAAAGAGTCGTGTGGCTGCAGTTTTGCACTAAATTCAAGCAGATGTTCATCTGCTTCCACTAGTTTAATCAATTGGTGTCTTATAACTGGTTAGTTAGATAAGCTCCTGTATGGCTGAAGTGAAAACATACAGCCACAGCCCTCTGTGAATAACATTGGTGACCCTGGTCTTATTTACAGGGGCTATTGTAACAAAATAATCAATGTTGTCAACTTCATTTGTCGTTTTTTTTCCAAAGTTAATTTGTATTATCATAACTATATATGTAAAACGCAAAAAAGCCACAGTTTTACTTTTAGTTTTGTGAATTCTGGCTGCAGCGCACTAAATGCCTACAGTAATAAAACTGCACTAAAATGAAGCCCTGCTTTAATTGTGCTATTAGCTGTGGTCTTGTAGTGGATATTTTTTCTTTCACAGGGTCATTTTGAAAAATCTTTTGTGGAGCAACATCCACTATTTTTTGAACTGATGGACTATAAAAATATGTTAATTGAAATATTGCCCTTTGTGTTATACTATCCATCTTCTCCATTGTTTCACAAATTGCAAAAAGTTCACATTAAGTGGAGCTGCACTTGTTCTCTTAAGTGCTGTGAGAGTTGTCTGGCTGTGCAAAGGCCACTAGATGTGTGGGCCTCTGTGTGTGTGTGTGTGTGTGTGTGCGCGCGCGTGTGCGTGCATGTGTGTGAGTGCGAGTGTGTGTGTGTAAGGGTTCTGGCTGTCCTTACTGCTCTGAAGGACGCTCAGGATCATTATTAGTGAGCCTGGGTTCATTAGGAGGAATGAGAGATGAAATGATAGGCCTCAAATAACCTCCAGCCGAGAATAGAGTCTCAGGAGATCTAAGAGGTGTGTGTGTGTATGCGTGTGAATGAATGTGTGTGTTTAAATATAATTTAGTCTTTACAATTCTTTATGTAATCACCATTATTCAGAACATTGTATGTCAGCCTAAAAGGCTGAATGACAGTTTTATAAGATGCCACATTATATGATAGGCTGCAACGGTGCCTTTTTGCTGGAGACTCCCCCCAAAAATCATTAACTAAGTTAATAAGCATTAAAAACATCACAGACTCTTGTAAACAGGCTTAGACCCTCTAATTAACATCCAGTAATGGTGAGTGAAAGGCTGATGTGTATGCACACACTTGGGCATCTCTTTGTGTACCCTGTGCATACATGTGGGTTCAAAATCGCCAATTATCTCTTCATAGGTGGTCATTGGTATTTCCAAGTAGAAGGGTTGGAGGGGGTGATGGTTTTAAAGGGAAAAATACATTAAAGGGAGAGCTCTGAGGGGAGAGAGAGAGAGAGTGAGATAGAGAGAGAGTGAGAGAGTAGAAGGGATGATAGTTTTAAAAGGAAAAATACATTAAAGGGAGACCACTGAGGAGAGAGAGAGAGAGAGAGAGAAAGAGGGAGGATGATAACCAGCTGTGGATGCGAAGTAGTGATGAATGTGAGGGTATGATGAGGTCAGGGAATCGGGGCAGAAGAACAGTGGCCTGGTCTGCCTGATAAAAGAAAGAGAACAAACTCATACACACCCCGGTGCCTCACACACTCGTCTCCGAGACAGGCATGCAGTGGCACGGAAATTAATTTGCTCCTTCAAACTCGTGTGGTGCTGCTGCTCTCTTGGCAGCACACACCCGTTCCAATTTGGTGAACAATGCTATTAGAGTGGAGAAGACAACAGAGCTAGAGGAACACCACTGCCCACTGTAGCCCTCAACATTCATTTGGGTGTTCGTATCTACACCTACTGCTTGGGGTGTGTGTCTGTGCATATGGGCTTGTGTGGTGTGTCCGTATGCATCAGAGGGGTTGTTTGCTTGGGTGTGTGCATTTGCATGTTTGTGTTGGTGTGTGTATCTATACATAAGATTTGTGTTGTGTCTGTGCGCTTTGTGCCTATTTGTGTGTGGATGTGTTTGTACGTGCTTTTATATGTGTGTGTGTGTGTGTGTGTGTGTGTGCGCGAGCATGTGTTGGGGGATGTGTAGCCTGTACGTGTGGGCATGTGTGCTGGGATATGTGTGTGCCAGACTTTCTATGGGGGACTGTGTGAAATGTGTGTGTGTGTGTGTGTGTGTGTGTGTGTGTGTGTGTGTGTGCATTTGTGTGGGTCTGTCTAAGAGAGAAAAAGATCATGTTAGACAGTGGAGTGTGTGCTGTTGAGGGAAATAAAGCACTATAAATACTGCTCTCAGGGTCTCTCAGGCAGACACAGATCTTTTAATTGTAGCCACAGCGATGCAAAGGGAGTCTGGAGACAAAGAAGGGTGAGGGAGAGAGAGAGGAGGTGGGATGGGGCTGAGTGGGGGGAGCAGGTGAACGAGAGAATGCTGTCATCTATCATTCCTCCCTCAGTGTCCTTTTCTGGGTCACGCTCGTCCGCGGCGGAGATGAGCAGCTATCAGTGATTATTAATCATTATAAGCATGCATGGCAGGATTGATTCTGCCTCAGTCCTCTCTTTGGCCTTGGTCATCGTTCAGCAAGCTTACAAAGACACGTGGGTGCATTGCATGTGTGTGTGCTGGTGTCACTGTAGGAGGTTGTGTTGCGTAGTGCTTTGAGAAGACAGGTGTATTACAACAGGGACTAGAAACAAATCTACTGAGCACTTCATAGTGTTCTGCTAAAATATACACATGTATTGCATGTACTGAATCCACACAAATAAAATAACAACAACTCTTAACAAGTCACTGCTGTATTTATTCACAGTATTCTTTCACATGCAATTAACGCAATTTAAAACAACAAAAACTTTTTATTGGTGAAAGAAAGCAGAGCTGTCATTTTTTCCTGTTTTGACTGCGTTAAATATCTATGTTTCACTACAAGTTGGTATTACTGATTCCTTGGACGTAGTCCTCTCATTTAAATAGAGCCATAGCTCTGTTAATGGGTTTTTAAAAAAAAAAAAAAATAACCTTATCTGGTACAATATTTTCAAATTTCTGTTTGATTGCGTATGTATGAATTGTGAAGTCCGATGTGCTCAGATGTGAAAAGTCCAGAGCGGTCAGAGGGTTAAAGGGGATTTGGCTGCCTGCCCTGCCACTCCAGGTGTCGTTGTTTTAATTGAATGGGGCTGAAGAGGATGGCCTCATAACTCACCTCCGAATGAGGGCCTAATGAAATCCAAACTAGTGGACATTAACTGGGGGATTGGCTGCAGTAGCTGGAGCAGCTGGTCTTGATTAATATGACTTAATTTCATGTCGGTATCAGCACGTAAATATGCATGCGTTTGGTGAGCTGTGTGTGGTCTGAATCTCATTTCCAGTGCAGGTACGGGGTTCAGCGTGCACTTGGCTGTAGCTATTTCGAGCCAAGCGAATGTAGTCAATAAGACAACAGCCTATACACAGAGAGGGTCACATACTGGAACACCTACACAGCCTCTTATGTTGTCACCCTCCTCCCTCTGCCACCTACCCATTTCTGCCCTCACGCAGCTCAGGCTGTGATTAGGTGCGGTCCGACGGTCTGTGGACGAGTCCTCTCATTATTTCTGATGATAATAAACAGTAACACGCACGCAGGGGATTGGGTTGCGGCAGGAGCGGCTGCGTTCTGGATCACTGCATGGCTAATGAAGGTTAATTAGGGTTCATTAGGACATGATGGCTGCTCACAACAACACCTCAGCACCGCGCTCGGCAGCCAGACGGCCCTTCAGCTCGGCCTCCTCCTGCTCACACTCCTGTAATGGCAGCGCTGACAGCGGATCAGCCAAGCTGGACTCATGTACGCTGATCAATCTGGAGCAATCACAGGCCGGTGGCAAACTCTGCGCAGCGCGGCTGTAGACCGAGCACCATTTTCTTAGGGATCTTTTTTTTTCCTTTTCTTCATGTTTTTAAGCTCAGCAACATGTGAGCTTAAATTGGTCGGCGTTGGTTTGCCAGTCAAAATTTATTTCTCAAAAACAAAAAGAAATCGCCATCCCAGTTCATTTTCACGGTTTAGATGAATGTATCATATTGTTTTCTGAACTGTATACACCACAGTCACAGTATTGTCCTAAACTTGAAGGCTTAAATGATAGGTTGGTGCTCATCTCCCACCATAAGCCAATATATTCAGTGTGCAAATATTTCTTCTGTAGTCTTACACTTGAGCTGGAAGGTTAATGTAGATAACAAGTACTGAAACTTGCCTAAATCATTACAGGGGGCAGCTGATAGCATAGGTGTTCGCCCTGTGATCAGGAATTTGTGGGTTCAATTTCTAAGACTGCTAAGCACCTCTGAGATACCCTTGAGCAAGGTACGGTCCCCATGCACTGTTCCTGGCTGCTCTGCTTTCACAAAGTTGTTAGAGAGGACCAGTAATGATTTCAAATACTTTTTAAAATCCATAATAGACCCATTAAATGTGACCCGATCTGCCGTAATGAGTCAGAAACCGGCGTTCTATTTATTAAGATACAGGCCGATTATGATGAAAAACATCAAAAATATTTATTTTTCTTTTTTGGTCTTGTATGAAAGAAAAGGTCTTCAAAATGAATCTCTCAAAGTTTCATCATGAAAATAATTGTGAAAATGTACTTAAATGGCTATTTAATTTGAGTTGCAAATCAAATAATAAATATGAATTATTTAATAAATAAAGTATTTAATAAATATTTTGAAATAATTGAATCGTCAGTCTGATTTAATATATTTTTCTAAGCATCTAAATGCCTGTAGTAAAATTGTTGAATACTGGGTGCTTCTCTTGTGTGGTTCTAGAGATCTGTGAGGCTAGATTCCTACATGTCCCAGAGTTCATTGGGGTGTGGATATATCGGCACTACACAGTGCATAGCCTCTTCCAATATCGCATAAACTGAACGGTTTAGCATCACTGCTTTTTAAGGGCTGCATGTGTTTGTGAAATTAACAAAACCATATGTACTTAGCGTCGGCTGTGGTGTTCCTGAATGATGTACGGGAATAAAAGCCTTTCTTACAGTTCTGAAAAACCCCAATAGGTGTAATGAGAACTAGTGTAATCAAAATATTTGAAGCCAGAAGATTTTAAGAGAGATTTAATGTTTCGATTTTTTAACACTGTCAACAGAATCAAGTAAGAAGTTAAATTTAAATAAGTGTTAAATGTGTGTTAAATTTGATAAAATACTTTCTTTGGTGCTCTTTTTTGTTTCTAAAGAGGCTTTTTTTTTTCACTTCGTCAATGTGTCCCATACCCTTGAAATACAGCCCATGTTGTAACTTATGAATGTCCCAGCATGCTTATTGAATGACCGCTAAACTGGATGAAAAGCTGCTATTGTACATGTAGAAGGATGCCATGTGATCTGCTAATAGGAAAATAAACCCAGTTTATGAAGCAAGGCTTAGTTCTGAAGTGTTTCAGAAGTTAAAGCGTACACTTAGCAATTCGCCACCCCTTCTCTTAAAGGAGCAGCACGGCCTCTCCTCCCCTTCTCTCCTCCCCTTGTCCTGCGCAATAATGAAAACAAAAGACATCCTGCAGCAGGGAATCAGAGCGCAGTGCTATTAGAAGCCATGCAGTAATTAATTTGCCTATTACCAGCACCAGCTCGTTTATCTTCATAAGATAATGCCATCACTCCCAGTCTCTGGCAGCCTTGCGCGGGCTCTGTCTTAAACGGCCCTAATTACGTCCCTGCTGCCTGTTTTATTGTAGTTGATGGAAAACACGCTTAATCTCCACTGTGCAGATCGTGTAAATAGGCCTGGGCCTTGAACAGCAGATATTAGAGATTCCATTACAGTCTAATGATTTTCCTCGCGCTGCTTTTGCAAGCAGAGCTAGAAACTTGCCAGACCCACAGCACAGGATTTTTTTAATCATGGAAAAATAACGTCTATCAGTAGACAGCCGACTTTTGAAGACTTTCTACAGCAACAATTTTTCCCCCAAAAAAATTATAGGTTTGAAAAATCCAATGTGTCGCTTGCACCACGGTGTCAGTTACAAGGTTTAAATCTGACCTGAAAAAGATCTCAAAATACCAGATAATCTCTGCCCACCATTGGCCCCAATTGAGCCTTCAAGAAATGATCTTCAGTCCATGAAAATTTGTTGGAAGAAGGAAATCGGTGATCTGATAAGAATAACGTACCCTCTGCTGCCTGCACTCTACTGATAGTAAGCTGTATTTGTGTATGTCTGCATGGTCTCATTATTGAACTACAATGACAGCATGGTTAGGTTATTCTTTGAGTGAAGTAGGGGCCTATGGTGATACACTGACTTGGACATAGCTGCACATCTTCACCTGCGCAAAACTCTGGCAAAACTGAGTTCTGAAACCTGGTAAATTCTGTATCTGAAAACACAGTGTGTACACTGTAAAAGGAAAAGAATGTGTGTGACCCAAAGGTGAATGCAGCTGGTACTTAGATCATTCTGCACTGTGACAGTTAAGATTAGACCCATTTACACACACACACACACACACACACACACACACACACACACACACACACACACACACACACACAAACTCATTTTAACAGGTGCCAGTAGCCATACAGGTATATGAACCCAATCAAATTATGTCAACATACCAACAAACTACATAAATAAGAATGCTTATGCTAAGCTAAACTAATATAACATCCAAGATCAATAATATTACTAGCAGAGCATCATTTTAAAAATCATTTTTCCACTTAAAATAATTATATTTGAATATTTGAGTCAGTACTGTGACTAAATACACTAAACGATGACTTAATGTAACTGATCACCTCTAAACAAACCCAGGTGTTATAATTTATGGTGTCTGTATTCAGCTCATGGTGAAGTTTACCTCTCAGAAAACTGATTTGACTGATTTGTTTAGCTTTAGAAACTAAAGCTAAAAACAGAAGATAAACTGAAAGCCTGAATGAGGGAATAGTAGGTGATTGGAAGGTCAAGAAAATAAGGCAGGGGTGGAAATATTCAGCAGTTATTAATAATGAAATTGTCAACCTTTTTAGACAGTATTTAAGTGCACTTCTTGTAATTTGACCAAGATAAAAGGCCTCTTGATAGCAAAAAAGGCCTCAAGCAAGCCTAGTCGGCCTTTTGGCTTCTATTAGAAGTATGCTTTGAGTCAGTGGGATTTCTGTCCTTTTTACGTACAGGGAAAAGAGTCGAAATGTAGTAATTAGTTTGGAAAGCAGAAGAACCATTTGCCACCTTTATTTATTTAAAGAACACATTATGTGTGGGGGAAAAAAGAAAGAGTTTAGTAAGAGGGACCACTTTAAAAACAGAAAAATGGGCTCAAACTACTGCCCATTTAACTCTATTCTACATGTGATTTTTTCATGTTCTTTTCGGAAGTACAGCAGACATAAGCGCACTTGCTTTCCAAAGGAAATATTGAAATATTCTTTCAATTGGCATAGCTCACAAGAACGCATTTTTGGCATATTTCTTTTGTCAAGATGTAATACGCACAGAAATACGGAGATAGGGTTCAGTATGAGACGGCATTTGTGCTGTGGTTAAAAAAAAAAACCAAAAAAAAAAAACAAACCTCAAACCCATTCCTTACTTTCACCCTCAGTCGCCCTGGCAGCACCTGAAGGGGGATGATGAAAATTTAATTCAGCTCTTCTCTTCCTGGCTCCTTTCAAAAATACGCATACACTTGCAGCCCCCTCCACACCCATCACACATGCGTACCCACACACCCACACACACACCTATCAGAAACGAAGCTAGTCACAAGCATTCATCAATGCCAGTAGCGATAGAGGTGGTTGAGCTGCAGGAAAAGGCTGCAAAAGGCCCAGGTACAGGAGCGCGCCAGTGTGAAAGCGCAGCATCAAAGCGCGGATGACAGGCTGAGAGTGGAGAGGTGGGGAAGTGATGCATCCACTCAGGTAGAGTACTTGCTGCTGTCACATAGGCTTTGTGTGTGCAGGAAGCATATGAATAAAGCAGTGAGTGTATCCATGTGTGTGGAGCTCTGTCTGTGTATGTGCAGTTGCACAAAGCAGTGAGCCTTATCCCAGTCAGCTGCTGCTCTTTCACTTCCTGCTATTCTGTCTTTTAAAGGAGTGGTTAAATATGTCATGCAGACACTGTCTATGAAAAAAGGGTTTTTCTTGCAGCAGACCAGGTGCCATAATGATAATGCATTAACTACATTCTTACTGAGAATAATCAGGGGTGCATGGACAGCCAAGATGTAACAATGGGTTGGTGGCAGGATACATGCATTGAGTAACTTTATTTTTGGGCTTTTAACACTCATAGAGATCAATACACAGCCAGGCAGGTAGGTAAACACAAGCATAATCCATAATCATAAAAATATAAGAGCAAGGTTCAAGAGCCTGGAGTAAATAGAGAGAAAACAAAACAGCTTAGTAACGCTTAGCATAATTGGCATCTGAAAGCTATTTATGTGTGAGTTAATGAGTGTGGAAACAAGCCACAGGTGTCTATAATAATGAGGGGGTGTAGCAAGGGTGGAGCTGGTGTGATATGGAGAACGTCTCGAGACGGTCATGTGAAATTCGGGGCTAAAGTGGTTGGGGGCATTGACTCTAATGCAAGTTAGCATGGCTTAAAAGATCCTTAAAAAAAACCTCCAGTTAAACATGCAGATGTACAGATGCTGTAAAAATAAACATTTCTTATTGCAAGGGAGCATTTGACAATGAAAGAATTCCACTTGCTGGCTTGTTTATCCTGATTTTTTGCAGTATTCTAGTTGTTAAAGGAACATGGACTGAGGGTGGGTTTTAAAGAGTGGGTTTTAGTTTTTTGCTGTGTTATAATCTTCAGACGGTCAATCATAACTGCGTGTGTTCATCTGCATGTAATGTAATCTTTACCAGGTACCGAGGGTCGGCTGACAGGGCTTTAAGTAGCTCAGGAGGTGGATCAGCGTGGGCCAGTGAATGCTTGCTGTAATGTTTTACATTAGTTGGCCATCACCGCTACCACTAAGGATTTTTGACGCAAGCATTACTTTATATAACATTAGACTACAATGACAGATATAATGTAAGGCTCCTCTCCTTATCCTGATTCTATTCACCACTATATGACATCTTGATCCCTTTGTCCTTCTGTCTTAGCCAGAGAAACATTCACCCACATCTCCGCTTTAAACGAAGAGAAGACATTTTTGCAGATATTAACACAATACTGCTTTCTTGCTCTCAATTAGATGCAGGGACCTGTGCACAATGCTGAAGAGGAGACAGGACACATTTCCTTGCGGGAGTTATTACTTGCTTCCCACACAGTAGATGATATGACTGACGTTTCATGACTTTTCTCACTTGTTATTATCCCTGTTTTCTCACTGTCCATTTTTTTCTGCATAAAGGGCACTGGTAAATTCTCACTCAGAGTGCCAGAGCACAGTCTGGTCATTTTTAAATGGAGAGTGCTGACAGAATAGTCACTGGGAAATTCAGAGTGATATGAGCGTCTGGCTGAGTAGGTGGAGAGCAAGTGGAAATAGAAACAGTCCCAGGGAAGATTTCTGCCTCTATTACTTTGTGGCATGTTGGATATTGTTAGTTTGGGTTTGTGTGATAGAGTTAATGAAAGGAACCATTAAAGCAATTAAAGTGAACTGCCTGGGCACCTCTCATTTCTGAAATTCCAAAATCTCCTGAAGTGTGAGAGCTGTAGTTTCAAAAAGACTATCTTGATTAAGCCTTTTGATTGGACCATTACAGCCTTTTGAAAATGTTTGTCATTAAATTTGATGCTGCTTCATGCCTGCAGTGGCAGTTACTGTTTAGTGTAGACCTAAATAGTATGGATTCAAAAAGTAGGCTACTATTTGAGAAGAGCTAAGGAGACATTGAGTCTAAAGAGAGTTCTTTCTGTCATATCAGGCATTTTCTTTCCCTCTCTAAAACACCTGCAGTCTTAAAAATAGGCACCAGAAAGAGTTCTTTATGTGATGCAATATAAGAACTGCTTTTGTTTCCATGTTTGGCACCCCAGTTTTATTTGTTAAAATGTAATATTGTGGCAAAGGTAAACACTTGTGACCAATCAAATTCAAGCAAATAAGGCTTTCACTTGAGTCTTTCTTTATTAACAAACAGTCTCAAATTCTAAACTCGTCTCTAGCACTTGATTTACGGCTGGGAAATATGGCAGAACTACTGCATCACCATTCCTAAAGACTTTTTCTCAACACTTGAAAAGTATCTCAGAAGGCAATTTTTTGAGGTTTAATAAATTGGTGCAGAGGATAAAGATTTTAATAAAACGCTTTACAACCTGCACCGCAAAAGATACAGTTAAAAAGCACTAAAGATGCTCAAACCTACAGACCAGTCTTCTTTATGACAATATACATCATGTATCCCCAGAAAAAGTTTACACTGACTAACGCAATAACTATAATCTGTCATCATATTGCTAGCCACTAACTTAAATAATGCATCTAATATTGAAAGATTTGGATTTTTTTTCACACTAGAAGGGTTTGTAAGCCCTTGCTTAAGGAATTAAATCGTTCTTCTATGTAGTTAAACTCAGTTGAGTTCTTCCAGATTTAGACTAATTGAGACTTTGCAGAAAGACAGAAACTGTAACTGTAAGGTGTCCAACATGGAAAAAACAAGTAAACACATTAAATATCATAGATCCTGCAGTCCATATATTCTTGAAGTTAGCTCACACAGGCACCACACCTTGCAAAGATCTCTGGTCTGTGTAGTAATTTTTCTGACTGTATTTGGTCTCTGCTATACGAAAACCTCCCATGAAGTTAGGTGATATAGTAACTACAAGTGAGCCACTGTGGGAGCTGTTTAGTTTTCTGCTGTTTACTCCTGTCACAGCTTGAACTGGGGTGCAGGTGAACATTACTGTGAATTTCTGGAATATGGATTTTACAGTATTGTGGGTTCTATAAAGAAAATTATAAGCATTCCAGCCCATAAGAGATTTTAAGCATGAGTTTGAACTACATTTTTAAACTGTAAATTTAAATTATATATTTACATGTTTTTTTGAATGTGAAAATATAGCTGAACTCAACATTAAGTACAAGCTATTGATTAGAAGTATAAATCATATTTATCCGCATGTAATTGGTCTCCTATTCACATTTGAGCACTAACCTGTTACATCTGTGTCTTCCCAAAAGCTACTTACAAACCTATCACTGACTATATTACCTTTCAAAGAGGCACTGTTACTCACATAAGCAGCTGCCCACACACACCTCAGCTGCCTCAAACATTTTTTTGTCCTGAACATCGGAAAGGCGATATATTTGTATAAGGCAGAAGTAAGCTAAAGTGAATGAGTGAAAAAACACGAGTTTCCAAAACTGAAAAATGTTAACAAAGTTAGACCTGGTGTACCATCAGAACTCTCCCCATCATTTAACTAGAGCTTTCATCTTTCAAAGAGAGGATAAATCCAAGCTTCACACTTGTTTCAGATCTGAAAAGGGTGTTTGTGCTACCTACCAGTGTGAAGAGATGACTCAACGTCGTGGGTCTAAAAGGGTGTGTAGCTGTTACTGAAAAAAGAAAACTAAGACAGTTTGCACTAGGACACCATAACTGGACATCTGAGGTGTAGAAGAAGGTTTTATGCAACTGACCTCTAAGTCCTACTAACTTTGGGGATGATTACAAGATGCAACTATAGTTTTAAGAGTGTCTCTCCAACACTGCCCTGCTTGCCAAACACAAAGTCTTGGGCAGCAAAAGCATGGTAATAGAGAAAGATTATTTTCTATTTTTCCATTTTTTGCTCTGAGGCAGCCCCTCTGCAATTTTCTACACAGGACATGTCTTGGCTTATTGTGTCAGTAAGGTGTGTCACTGTGGGAGATGTATCCAGATGACAGGGTATGGCAAGCTCTACACGTCAGTGTAATTTGCTTGTGCCTGGACATGAGTGAAGCTGCTCTTATGAAAATGAAGGCATCCTAGAGCGCTCATACACTTGCCCCAATTATTCACACAGAAAGGCACCTTGGAAACCTGGAAAAAGACGCTCGTCCAGCATTAATATACTGAAAGGCCCTCAATCTCCATAGTGATGGCTGAGCATACATAACCTTTCTCTAGGTTTGGTTTTGGAGACAGGTTGTAATTACTTTTGAATTCAGTCACAAGCTGAAGAAGAGATCACTTTTCCAATAAATGTCTCATTATGGCATTTGTTCCAGTATGTGTGTGTGGCTGTGAGCGCATGTGTGTGTCTTCATGGTGTAGAAGTGAATGTGCCCTTTGTGCTGTATTTAATTCCAAGTTCCTAATATGGCGGCTGACTTACAGCTAACTCCATATTGAACACCCACTGCCATATTTATTTAGCCACATTAATGTAGCCTCTTTGCTGTCTTCATTGTATAGACAATGCTTGACCAAAACACTGTACTTTTCCAACTGCTACAGCAGTAATTGCTGTGCTTTGTATTGTAATAAGATTAACATCCAGAATGGCAGATGAGCTATCAATAAATAACTGTAAAATAAACTAGTACAGAATATCATTTATCATGTAATTGCCATTATTACTGCTTCAAAAGAACTGAGTGAAATTCCTAAAACCTTCTGGGACTAACAGATACTATCTTAACTTTACTTTGTCATAAAAGTCAATCACATCTACGGTCGTTTTTCTGTGATGACTTTTCACCTAGGCCGAGCTAAGTAAAAATCTACTTATAACTTGTTGGCTTATAACTTGCCAATTTATGCAAACAAACACAAATTCAGAACTGGAAGTGGAAATGGAACCAAGAGACTAATATAACTAACAAACACTAGACATCTAGTGTTTGCTAGCCACATTGGCCTCAGTGGTAAACTAAAACTCCATCTGTGCAAAATAGTGTCAGTTTTATTTTTTGCAAATTGAAGTTATTACTGAATAAAATTACAATTTTTAAAATGACAAGTGATTTTTAAAAGATATTTTTTCCAAAGTGTCCTCAAAAAGACATCTGTGTAAAATATGGTACAGTAATTATATGAGTCAGTGCGAATCAAAATCCCTTATAATACACAGGTCTTAACTATTTGGGGGGGGGGGGGGGGGGGGGGGGGGGGGGGGGGAGGGGGGGGGGGGGGGGGGGGGGGGGGGGGGGG
>JBBJLR010000153.1:5561328-5577539 GCA_037577145.1 Brachypetersius gabonensis
CAGACCTTCACAGAAACCTGCCACCCCCCCCCCCCCCCCCAACACACACACAGACATTACTTCCTCCCCCAAGGACTTGTGCACATGCATACAAATGTCATGCTTGCACCATTGCTTTTGTGCCTCGGAGCACGACTTAATTGCTTCTTTTCATTCATATCTGCAAGTGCTCTTGGACAGGCATGAAGTATGCAACAGGGAGAAAAAGCGCACTGTTATCAGGCGGGCACACACACACGCTCTTTCACAAACTTAACATTGTCCTTAGTCTATGTTTTACAAGCAGTCGATTATGCATGGAGTCGCTCGTGTGAAAACAACATCGCGTCTGAATACCAAATACATTGATAAATCAGGCCTTGGAGGATTATTGATTAGAACAGGGGAGTTTTTGTGTAAAATGAGATTTTTGCAGCAGGCAGAGACGCTTGCCCACTGCCTCACCTCCAAAATCAAACCTTTGCTAGTTGTCATATTGACCGCGTCGCTTTGATGAATGGAATTCCTGGTGAAAAAACGGAGGCATGCGGATTTAAAGGATGTGATTCAAATTAAGTCAAGCACACGAGAGTAAACATCGTCAGGCTTTTGTGCACTTCACAGCCTTCGAAACGGGAAGACAGGAGGCACTAATTTGGATCGTCTGAGTGCAGGGGAATACATGGTGTCGTTGGTGTCATAATGACACTTATTACCGACTCATTACCTGTGTTTTTCATACATGTGCCGATGGTTTTCTGCAAGCATTGATCACCTGCAACAGCTGTAAAGCTCTTGGGCTTCTACACATATAAAGAAAGCAGGCTCACAAGAAAGCAATTTGTTTTCTCTTTGTTTCTCATATTGGCTTAAAGTTGCCTTTGACTTTGTTTTACGCCTTGTCACTCAAGTCTGTGTGACTGCCCCTGTGTGGAAAGGTCCTGATCCATTGACTGGCAGGCTTCAGGTCAGCACTGATAGCTGATCGATCGGGCGAACGATCGGCGGTTCTTATCTTGTCACTGCGGACCTGGAGCAGGCCCGGGCCACTCTCCGTGCTATTGGCACCCGTTCACCACACATCGAGCTCCATTGTCAGAGACTGTCCTGATGAGCCTGTGTGATAATGCTTAGACAGCCCTGATCAAACAAGCTGCCTTGCAGGGATATCATTGACATTTACCCATACTCTTCACCACATTACTCTTCCTGGGTTTCTGTTTCATACACATTTTTGCTTTACAACGTGATTTAAACACAATAACAATTACACAAGAGACTATGTTGCTACAGAACTGTGCTTACATTCTGCATATACAGGCTGAAGCCTCCACCTCTGATCAAAATACTTGACAAACACATGACAAACTTGTGAGCACAAATATGGTTTGAAACCTTGAAAGTTTAAAATTCTTACTTCTGACAAAATCTGGGTTTTTTTAGGTAACTTTTTAATAATGTCTTAAAGGTAGGAAGTGAATGATTTCTAATTAATCCTTGTAACCTGTTAAAATAAAAAATATATATATTATTTTACAGCATTGAATTTTAGAGATTGTGTATTTAATCTTGGCAAAAATTCATTAAACCGTCTCAGGAATTATATCTCAAGTTTTCTTTGATTGACATTGGCTTTCATTGGGCAACTAGAATGACTTTTTAGCAAATTCAAACTAACTTCTATCCATGCAAATAGTACAAGGACATTAAAGGACTAATGGTTCAGTGAAAATGCATTTCTAATTTACTTCCAGTCTATAATTTAGTTTATTGAGTTGTACTCTCAAAGTGACCTTGTCAATTGCACAGTGTAATTGAAAATAAAAGGGAAAAAAGCAATAAGAGGTTTATTTTCTTTTTCCCATTATCTTCAGGGAATTAGAACAATGAAGCAGCTTGTTAAACATGTGCTATGGAATATTCCAGATAGTTTATAGGGATGAATGTGTTTTGATAACAGGGTTGAATGAGTGGGACATGAAAAAAAACAACTTTTTTTTTTCATGATCTATCATAGATAGACTCAACAGAAATGTTTGAAAAATTAGATGTTAAATGAATTGGCACATTAATAAAGAAAGTATAAGATTTGAAGCCTATTTCTCTTATCGCCAGAAATAGCAGGTGGCAACTAAGGGTTAAAGCAGTGGTCACCAACACTGTTCCTGGAGATCTGTTTCTTCCTGAGAAGTCTAGTTACAGCCACAACACCTGGTCTGGCTAACTTCCTTTCTTTAGAAGTCCCTGATTGTCTGGTGCGTTAGGTAAGGGGAAGGGGACAGCATGCTAGATGCAGGTGTGAGGTAAACACTGTAGGAACACTGTAGGAAGTAGACCAGCGGGAGGGGTGGGGTGTTGGGTTAAAGGTTTAAACAATGTAGTTAATCTGAAAGAAGTTTAATGCTTTTTATGACACATAACAGTTATTTGTGATTTGTAACTACTTCTGTAAGTCTTCAAACAAATCAGGATGGACTGTGAGAATTCCATAAGAACCCTTAAACCCACTAGTACATTTCAATTTTGTATTGCAGTTTAAGAAATAAAACCACACTTACGTTTGGAATAAATGCTAAGATACATCTTTGAAGGTGATGTTTAATGACCCTGATGACATGCATTGGCACTGTCAGTGCTATGATGAGCAGCTGAAGCTTCCCAGTCCTGTGCATTGTTGCATCGGCACTTGTGAATGCTAAACTCTTTGGGAAAAGAAGGCTTTACGTTGTGTAGGAGAGCTGTTTTGCATGCTACCTTTACATCAGGGTCAGCATGATGAAATGCTGTGCACTACATTGTGTAATTTCGTTGTATTGAGACTTTGCCGACTGTGAAAGGATATCATCTGCCTTTAATGTTTTGAATCTAATGTAGTGAGGAAGCGGTGTGTAAGCAAAGAGATAAGTGTTGTGTGTGTTTCTGTGTTACAGTTTAATTTTGTGGGCCGGATCCTGGGCCCACGGGGACTCACCGCCAAACAGCTGGAGGCTGAAACAGGATGCAAGATCATGGTGAGAGGCAAAGGCTCCATGAGAGACAAGAAAAAGGTAAACCATCAAACATATATGCACACACATAAACAATACACAGATGGTCCCAAATAAAACAGAAAGAAAATATTCCAAATATTTGGGGCACTGCACTGCCTGTCAAAGGTTGGAGACACTTCATACTTTATATATATTTATATATATTTTATATATAAAAATTTTATTTTTTTTGGGGGGGGGGTGGGGGGGTTTACAATATTTTTATACATATGAGCATATAGCAGATGCAATAACTTAAATATATATATTTGTCAAATGTACCTATTTTCCTATTCTTCTCTCAGATGTTTGGTGTCTTAACTTTATTTTCTTTAACTTAGCTGGGCCTACAAGGCAAACATTGCTAATAAACATTAGAGGTCAATAGTCATTAGACTAGCGTTCTATTAAGACGTTCAAACCACATCCAGCTCTTCATAAAGGTGGGCTCTTCAGTGTGATTTGGGACACAGCATGACTTACTGTGAGCTATAAAAATTTACACAAAATTCCACCGCTACAGGGAGCGATTTCAGAGCTTGTATTCACAAAGCAGTCATAAAGAGCACTGATCTTGGAGCAGATTCTTCTGTATTTATGACAGTAATTTTCTCCAAAACGGATTCTAAATTAGCCCTCCTCCTAGTTTTTTTGTGAAAACAGACCCTAAAATGTTGTCTAAAATGGCTATACACAGTTTCTAACTGCACAATGAAGTCCTGAGTCATACTAAGTCATAGCATGTCCAAAACCATGCAACTTGATGAAGAGTGGGATGCGGTTTGTGCTGATTGAGTGACGTTTGGATTATGTACCTTTATGAAGATTTGGGTGACTACAGACATCTGTTATTTGTAAGACATTTGAATCAAAACAGCTCTTTGCTTTTGATGTTTTTCCTTAATTATGCTTTAATGGGTAGAAAAGTTCAGAGAATAGTTTCAGTGAAAGTGAATTATTAGTAGTTATCATTGTGCAAATGGGGTCATGGTAGTACTAGCTTCTATTAGAAAAGAATCTGACATTTCTGAACCAGGTCCAGTCTATGTGGGCCCAGATGAAATGTTCGGCTTTCCTGACAGCAGGGAATAACAAGCCCTCCCCAAACTGCAGTTTTGCTCCTGAGAGCTTTGGGCAGGTGTTCAAACATTGTCCTTGGCCTCGGATTGCATGGGGCCCAGCTCCAGTGGACCCGCCAGGGCTGCTGTCCCAGTCAAAGCTTGAGTCTGAGCACAGCACGCTGGGTCTGTATCTCACCAGGTCAGGGGGGAGTATGGGAGGATCTGATACTAAGGGTTATGTCCATAGTCCATTACCACAGTCTGTGAACACTTGGATAAACATACACATTCTCAGTCCTTCATGAAGGAGTAGATGCACTTGAAGTTATTAACTGATGACTAGGTTATGGAACAAATGTATGTTTGCATATTAGACATTAAATATGCAAAAGTCCTAAGCCACCCATAATTTCTTTGTTTGCTTTCAGTCACTTCACAGTCATTTTGGTGTAAAAACGCTCCTTTTGGCCTGTCAAACTGTCTTATCTTTGGCATATTGAGTAGAGTTGGGAATAAATGTTTTATTGCAACAGGCTGCATACTGCCTAAATATACAGGGTGCCTAGATAAACGTTTTCCAATCACATGGCATTCAACATCACCAGCAGACTAATCACCATTGATCACCTGATCATCTGTAATCATCTGTCCCTGTTTCTTCACAGGTTCATGCCTTAAGATGGACAGCTTTGTTATGCTTGAATGATTCATACCTAGGTCACTGTTTGGTTTAACAAATTAAAAGGAATGAAAGTCCTTCAGGACATCTGGAGAACTGTTCCTCAAGTCTAAATTAAAAAGTACGAGAAAGTCTAGCCCTTTGGAAGCAAAAACTAAGGGGTGGCTCAAGACTTTTACCAAGTACTATATAATTTTAAAAGCTCGTATTGCGTATGTTTGGTCAAAGTCTTGATACTGCCAATGTATTTGTGGTGGCACAGTCAAATGCAACCACTGTGCTTTTCTCACACTTCCTCCAGGTGCACATGTTTTGGTGATGGGGTTCTAAGAAGCACCTGAATTTGTGTTTCCATCAGCAGGGTCGGCTACATATTTGGACAAGTGACTGTAGCAGAGATAGTGATCGGAGGGCGTCCCGTTTGGTGGTGAGGGAGAGAGAGGGAGAAAAACAAAACAAGTGCTTTGTGAAAAGCACCGTTGTCATCTCACACTCTGTTCCCACATCTGGATCAATTCTGTGTTTTGTTGGAGCACAGCTGGCCATCAGCATATCATATCTCAGCCCCTGCATGTGCGTCCACATGTGTGTTTGTGTGTGTCCATGTGTGTGTATATGTGTATTTGCACAGTCCATCTGACATTGATGGGGTCATCTGAAATGTATACATTCACATGCATTCTTTTTAGTTGGTAGGGGGAAGTGACAGTATTGCTTTTACGGTTATCCGAGTTATAAAAACAGTTCTTCAAAAATTAAAAGTGAACAGTTTGAGTGAACATGTGCATGAAATTCAGATAATTCATGTGTCTTGAGTACTAGGATTGTATGTGCAAGATGTATTCAAACCATGTTGATAGCTATGTAAACGCACCTTTTTCTCAAGACACATTCGACAACCAAAACCTCCCTGTTACTGTTACAGCACCCCCTGCTGTTCTGTTAATGGATAAGACTGCCCTTCAGCTCATGCTCATGCAGTTCATCCCGTGATGCTAGTTTTTCCTCTTGAGTTTAATTTTAATTGCGTAGCATACTCTGAATGCGCCAGTTATCTTAAATAATATGGTTTGATTCACCTTTGTGTTTAAATGCACATAGTTCATGACAGTGATGATAACACAGGAGGTTATTCTTAAAAGCTTCTTCTAGTAAACATTGACTGTGTTGTTCAAAATTGTACTTTTCTTGTAAATAGAGCAGAAAAATGAGGAGAAGTGGCACAAGTGATTATTGATGTATATAAAATGAGATGTCATTTTGCCAATAGGGTGATCTGTTTGGAGCGTATATACACTGAAAGGGAACACATTTCTTGACAAAAGTAATAATACCTCATTTTTCACAGCACCATAAATATCTTAATACTTATGTAAAGCATAGCAATCCAGGTGTGCTTACACACATATGGCAAGATTTCCAATTCTTTTTCCAACATAAACCATGAGGAGCTAAGTCTGCATACATCTATAGCTTTCATCTATTGTTAACGTCAGATCGCATCTGAATACATGCATGCTAGGCAGTTTATAAAAATTCTGGCATTTGTTGGAACACACAGAGGTCGTATACACCTTAAAACCCCTAAATACAGTACTACAAAACAACATTAAGTGCCATCACAAAATCTTATATGTAAAACAATGCAAAAAGAACGAGGCTATTTCTTGAAACCTGAACATGAATTTTTGCAATGAAGCTTAATACCAGCTAGTCACTTCAGCATCAGGTCTTTAGCAGCAAGCACACAATATATCACATCCCAGCCAGTCCACTTTTTGTTTTTGCTGTAGCACCTTTGTGACAAACATGTACATTACAAAAGCACAGCAGTGTATAGTTTGTTGTTTTGTTGTTTGCTCCTTCCTGTCTAAGTAGGCAGTTTTTGAGCACACTGAGCGATGAAACTGAGCACACTCAGAAGTCTGCACTTCAGGGACCGTATTACAGAAAATCCCTATCTTAAGCATAAAGTTAAGATCGGACTATTTAAGATAGGATTTTTTTCAGTTTGGTATTACAGAAGCAAATCCTAACTGGATTTAGGAATCCTATCTTATCTCGAGTTAGGAATCCTAAATAAGCGATCTAACGTCGATGATTGACTTTTATGTCTGTTGCCTAGCAACTAAGGTAACACCATCTCACGAAGTCACTGGCTGCGTCCGAAATCGCATACTACGTACTACATTTGAGTTAGTACGTATTACTCTACCGTCAAAATAGTATGTTCTAAATAGTATGTTCTATATAGTATGAATGACCGTAGAATGAATGGAATTCGGACGTACTACATCCGCTGTGTTGATGTTGTCACGTGTCATGTGTCGTCACAACAGTGTGTTATTTTTTACCTTTACAGAGGGCTTTTTCTCACAAGTGTAATTTAACCACAATGAACGTGTAATTTAACGTCTTCCTTAAGGTACTTACACTTGAAAAGAGCCGCGTCTCCGTTTTCTGTCTTTTTTTATATGCCGCCAACTCTCCCGCTGCAAACAGTGAAATACAAGCCCAAGCGGAGGCAGCTGGTTCGTATAAATGTAAGTAACGTTAATAAAATGATTTTACTGATGTACACTGTGGTAAAACTGGCAGATATTTTGGCGGGCTGGAGAATTGCAAGCAAATGTTAGTCCGTCACTTCGGCTAAGTGCAAAACGTTAGCACTGACCCACAGCAGTGCGCACTACAGAAGGCAGTGCGTACTACGCACTAAACCTACACACTCTATGAATTGGAACATACTACTCGCCTCGCATACTGTTTTCACATACTATACAGTATGGTAGTATGCGATTTCGGACGCAGGTACTGTTACCTGCTGCCACTGTAACTTTACGACGCTACAGTCCATAACACTGTATCCTATCTTCGTTACTGTCTTCAAAAAACAGATATTAAACAACGTCGTGCTCTAAACTTTAACGAACTGGCCAATATGAACAAATGTACTGGGACAGAGCTGTCATACACAAATATGTGGACAAAACATATTGTGCGCTCTCTCACACTCACACACACACACACACACACACACATACATGTACCCATCTCTAGTTAGGAACATGCTCAGCTAAACAGCAAATACTGTCCTTGTAGATCTTATTTGACCTTCATTTTCATTCCTTTTGCCTGCCTCACCCTTTCTTTTCCAGCTGCATGGAGCTGTGTTTTTGTCACAGGGTATGAGCTTATTCTACCTGCACACATTTGATTAGATTACTCTTCACTTGGGCAAGTGTCCTTGTCCTCTGTGTCATATTTCATGGGTCTCATCCACACACACACACACACACACACACACACACACACCCTGTCATACACACACACACACACACACAAATACACACCATGCTTAAGTGAAACAAATGCCAGCTGACACTGCTTGTGTTCATGGAATGCAGAATGCCCCGCCAGTAGCCCAAGCAGATAAGAACAGAAGTGTAACATCCTAGAGGCAGAGAGTGCTGCGAGGAAGAGCTGCAAGAAAGGCATCAATGCATATTATTGCCCTGGTATTGCAAAAAAATAAATTGCTCAGTTCAATGTAATATCATGGATGCACTTTCTTCTTTGAATAAGCTTCTTAAAATCTCAGCTAAAGTTAATTATGAGAGCGAACGCTCTGCTTTTTTGACTCAGCGCCGTGTTTCCGCAGCTGATTTTCAATAGCCTTGTGCAGCTTCAATGCAACATCATCATTTGGATATAAGCAAACAATAGTGAACCTATCAAAGCTCTCGAAATTGAGTTTCTTTTGTCTCACCTCAGCCCTAAGCTTGACTTTAATGCGAGCGGAGATGGCATCTGTCAGCAGGATCATTTTCTGCTAATACGCAGGACAAAGCCTTCCACAACGTAATATCTCTCCAGGTCTTATTTACAGACCCAGGAGCCGAAATTCAACCAAACACCCTTTCGTTCTTTCTGGTACAAGGTACAAACACGTACACAGACAATCAGGGACAATTATGCACACTGTTTCACAGATACTGGTCTTAATGTGTCCATCAAAATAATGTATCCATCAAAACACACACACACACACACACACACACACACACACACACACACACATACACACACATACAAAACTTGAGGAGAGGTTTTTGGCTGTGAAGTGATACTGCCTTCATTAAATATTTCCACACTATTAGACAGGCTGATTTGAGTTTTAATGAGGAACTTTTTTGAGTAATTCTCAATTTCAAAAAACATTACTGGTCTTTACCACGTCTTAATGGTAGAGAAAGCACGTTACTTTTTTCAATGCAGTTTACTTTTAGCAGTCACAGATTAGGCCTAAGATATTTGGTACATCTGTAGCAGTTAGCTACATGTATCGGTAACTGAGTATACTGACAGCCAATATGTGAGACAATTATTATTGTGATCTTACAATACATCTAATTATTCAATGTCCTTTTTTTTGGATGTTAAGCTCTATGTTTTTCCACTCATTATAACAGTGTTGTGAATCACACTACAGCTGTAAGCAGTACTTCAGTAGAACACTACTAAATATGTCTGGATATATACTAAATTGCTAATATTTGTCTGTTGCACGCTAAGCAAAAAGTACCAAAAAATGTACTTTGACTTCTTGAATTCTAGAACATTTTTAGTGTTGTATAGAAGCACGTTAAGGCTTTAAAAAGTATATGCATGTTTATCCTTCATAGAGAAAAAACGATTTAACTGTGCAAAGAACCATATTAATATTACAAAGATTTTTGAGGTGTGACCATCCTATACATAACCAATACCTTAAGAGCTTATAAGGTACTGCATTTAGCTGATATTTATATAAATACATATTAGTTAAATACAGTTCCTTATATGTTCTTAACACAACTAAATTAGACATTTGACCATTAGTGTAATTAATAATTATGCTTATGGTTTAATGTTTGATTTAGTTGTATTATGTAAAATAAACCATGTATTATACTTACTACAGTTCATATAGGGCTTATAGTGTGAATTTTATAATAAAAGGCAGCGAAAACTAAGAGTGTTGTCTTTGTCTGACACAACATGGTATTATCAGATATTGTTATATTCCCAGAATATTCACATGATTGCAGCCTTAACTGGATTGTATACCTAATTGTTTCCAACATTATAAACAGCCCTAATTGTTTATAATTTTGGAAAAGTTTATAATGATACCATTGTACTGTATTGGGGTATTATTTTGGATCGTCTGTGCTTTAGTTGAGCGTTGTTGAATTTGAATACTTTTACTAAGCTAGTAGCTTTCCAGGAGAAAACATTTTTACTCCTTACTTTATCAGTTATACCTTCAAGGTGCTCTCATTATAAAAGCCCCACCGATTTAATTTATTTTCTCTTTTGCCAGTCAAGCACCAGCACCTAATTTAAAATGAAGCTGCTCTTAATTATGCTAGTTAATCTTTGTGAAAGGACAAGTACCAGATATTCATCGCACCACTCTGAAAAGGGTTAAGACGAAGCTTGGCCACACAGGGTGTGATCAGCTCATGTTCAGTGTTACGGTGACTGGACTCTTGATTTTCAAAAAAACATGCCTTGACTCTTGATGTTTAAATGCTAATACCTTTTTAATTGACCTTTGCATTCTTGACCCTGCACTTCCACAAAAGCTACCAGAATAGATCAGGCTAGCTAACTAACTGACCATGTTTCTTACTTAAAGAGAGACCTTGTAATTATGACTTCACAAGTGAGAAATAGAAGCTTCTGTGGAAGTATGTGAGGGCAGCATATGGAGATTGTTACTGCGCCTGTGTTGTGGTCCTGCTGTCAGCTGAAGCCGCTATTTTTCAGACTAGACCTGTCAAAGAGGCTCTGCTCCAGTGTTCAGCCTGCAAGCAATTACTGTTATTAGGCATGTCACCATCACTTTGACACCGCCTAGTCATACTACAGCCACCAAGCAGAAGCACTGCCTAAGATTTCGTGTTTGTGTGTGTGTGTGTGTGTGTGTGTGTGTGTGTGTGTGTGTGTGTGTAGGTGTGTGTGTGTAGGTGTGTGTGTGTAGGTGTGTGTGTGTAGGTGTTTGTGCAGGCATTGCTGCATTCAGAGTGCTTATTTTTATTTAGAACCTCCTCCACCCCTTCATACAGGGGACATATATTAAAAGTAGTTGTTTATTTGATCCTTGCTGCGGGTTTTTACATTAGTATTAGAGACAGGTCTTAACTAAGCGAACATGAAGTTCGTCAAGGGCTCATTGGTCAGAAATGGGCTGAAGAACACACTGAGGAAAGCCTTGGTGTCCACATTGACATAAATGTGTGTGTATGTGTGTGGCAGCGATCGTTATCGCAGAGAGAATATTGGAATGTTTCAATTGGGAGTTCTCTATCAAAGAACATAACCCTGGATTTCTCTGTTCTCTAAATCCTGTAACAAGGAGCTTTGATGTGCTGGGGGGTTTTACACAATCACAGAGTCGTCTGGATTTCAGAGCACAACCCTCTCTCATTCTCCAGACCCTCTCTCTTCAACCTGAAATCCTCCCCTGGGAGAGAGAGAGAGAGAGTGTGTGTGTTTGAGAGGGGCGGAGTCTGGTGTTTTCTGACAGTCTTTCATTATCCGTCCCAGTGCAGCACTCAGTAGGATGGATAAATGGAGTTTCACTCAAATAAAAAATTTAGACACTGTAGTCATCACAGTGCAGAGACAGATTAAATCATATTAATTCCCAATCAGGAAAGATGCTGGAAAGCAATGCACACTCTCCAGAACAGGCTTGTTTCCCAAAAGCAGGGCTCTGTGTTAAAATAAAAATGAAAAAATAAACTAATCAATTTGAGCAGAACCAATATTTTAATTTGCATTCCTGCTTTCCAAGCCTAGCATAGCATTTTGAAGAATGACTGTGTAGAACATAATTAAGAGATAAATTGCTTATACATGGGCTGTATGTAGGCCTAAGGTAATGAAATAGTAGGTGGCAGTAGCTCAGTGGGTACGATAGTTGCCTCCAGATCAAGAGGTTGTGGGTTCGAATCCTACCTTCAGCATACCACCACTGGGTCCCTGAGCAAGACCCTTAACCCCAAGTTGCTCCAAGGAGATTGTTCCCTGTAGTTAGGGAATGAAAGTCGCTTTGGATAAAAGCATCTGCCGTAAATGATCAGACCTGGCAGTTGTTTAGGTGGGGACATGATATGGATTTTTTATTTTGTATCAGTTAGTTTCTTCCCAAGCACAGCTGTCTGATTGTTGTAGTGCGCTCATTAGGCTATTTGTGTTATCAGTTATCATAACAAACCACAAACAGTTGTTTATGTCATGTTTCTTATACTGTAACGAGAGTTTTATAGTAAGCTCAATTTAGCTTGGTTTAAAATGGCAGAAGGAGTGTAACGAGTATAACTACTTCCTTCAGGCATTATCTGTCAGCTCTGAAGATGCTGCACAGCACACGTAAAAATGCTACAAAGACGTTGAAGAGTTTGGATGCAAGCCTAAATAATAAGCTAATTCAAATTCTTATTAAGCTAAAAAGACTTTGCTGTTCAGGAATATTATTATTCAGTTTTGAGTTTCATGACTTTTTTATGCTCCTGGCATAATATCATTCCAGTTTTACTTTTTTTACTGTTCCTTCAGTCACTTTAGAATTCTGTCCAAAACGAAACTGACGTTTGGCTGTTTTACGCAGCCAATATAAAATTTTCATAACTGAACACACAGTATTTTATTTACACATTACATTCTTAAATCAATACTTGAGCAAAAGAACGGAATGTGCCATTTTCCCTCAAACATAGTTGATTGGATATTTGAGAGGCTGCATCATATGCACCAAAACTATGAGGCTCATATAACTGAGGTATAAGCAATGGAAACCTGCATCCCACCAGATACAATTATAAACATGCCTAAATCATCACATGTCTCAAGTAAAGTAATCACAAATAGACTTGCTTGTGCAGTTACTGATAATGTATGACATTGTATCTTTGTAAAAATAACCCCAAAAAAATGCAGATTGAATTCAGCATTTAAGAGCTCAGTCATTTTAGCATGCATTGTACTTCCATCCTTTTCTATAGAGATTGTAGTTTAAATAGTTTTCATAGAGACATTAGTACTAGTATAATGTTATGAATGACAGGAGTGGTACGCAGATATTTAAGAAGCAGTTTCTATCCGTTTCAGATGCCCTGAGGGCTGAGAATGCGCCTATTGACTACATTTGGTCAGATGACTCCCATAGGTTCCAGTCAGATTCCACTCTAAAGTTTGTCAGGAGAAAATCTTGCTTATACGACCATTCGTTCGCTTTATTAAAGAGAATGCATTTGAAGTTTAAAGATATTCCAGATTCATTCCACCTTTTTTTATGAGCAGACCTTTTGTGGTTATGATTTGCCAGAAAAATGTCAGACATCCCTTATGAAAGAGAGCTTGTACCACAACAGAGGCTCTACAACTCCCTAATTAGTTCACCATGCAGCATTTTAAATATTGGCTCCTGCACCCAAACAGTGCACAATATGCCTAGCTAGTAGCCGTTTGGGATTCAGCCATGTGTGCATAATTCGCTTCCAGACACAAAGTGAACTGTGTGGGTGGTAGCCAAAAATTCATGACTTATATAGAATTCTGTACCGGACGTAGAGCATAATTTGTGATTTAGGCAATTCCAAAAGGTGAGGTCACCTGGAATTTGAAGCTGAGAAAAAGCTGACAGAGATTTGTATAGTTTGGAAAAGCTAGTCAACTATGCCAGCTTCATTACACTCAAGGCTTTACCCCCTTTTCATTCTATTTTTCCCACCTCTCTCTCTCTCCCCTGCATGTTCCTCAGCCAATTAAGCTCAGTCCCCCTCCTCCTGTGCGAGCTATGATATTAGTTCCCAGCAGCCTCGGCAGTAGGGCCAGCTTTGCTTCAGGGCAGTGTTATTGCCTCTGTGAGGATAACAAAGGAGCTGGACAATAGATTTATGGACATTGATTATGCTACTGCTCAGCTTCTGGAAGTCCAGCTAGAGAGAGAGAGACAAGAGGAGGGAGGGAGGGAAGGGTAGACAGGGACAGAGAGAAGAGGTGTAAACAAAGGGCTGCACAGCTGGACATGTTTCCTCTGTGAAGCGTTGAGGGACTGTCACCTTGACTACCAGCCTGTCACCAAGCGCCCTACAGGGCCTGGAGTGGACGCAATGTGAGACAAGCTGAACGGACCATGAGAGAAAGCGGCCTTTTCTCATAGCTCAGTGCTTACACACGCTAAGACACACATATACCAAAGACGTAGATAGACAGGCCTACCATTAACCCCCAAGCTAAAAAGCACACACTCTTGCACCCTCCCGGCCGCCTTTGCCTGGCATTTTCCCGAGTGTTATTGACTGGGTGGTCGTGGGTGGGCTGCTGGGCTGTGACAGCCAGGCACAGAGGATCAATTTTTAGCGCTTGTCAAAACCAAGGAAGGCCAAGTAAATCAGCTGAGCAAAAAAGAGAAAGAGAGGGAGAGGAGCACAAAGAAGAAAAAAAAAGGAAGTGACCTAATATGAGCATGCCGCCTCAATGTCAGATGATAAATCATATTGAGCGCGTCTGATGATGCTAATGCTGCAATATTTTCCCCAGCCGCATCGCGCAAAAAAAAGATGGGGAGCAACAATGGAGCCCTAATGAAAATCAGCAGGCAGAAAAATGCAGCAACACAGACGGCAACGCTGATTGCCATCAATTTCCCATTTGCTGGCACAAGGATAAAAATGAGCACTGTTTGCATATCTGATTATTGCATAAATCAAATCTTGATTTTTCTTTTTCACTGGGAAATCATATATAAAAAGAAAGATGAGAAGTGAAGCAAAGTCAGATGGAGGCAAACAGCCCCAGCTTGAAACGTCTTCAGCTGCAGTTTCCTTGTTTTTGGAATGTTTGTCTCTAAAAAACATTTCAGAGCAGTGTTGAGTTTCAGAAACAGTTGTGTGTTGCAGATCTGATTGAGTTTTGTGTACAGGGATGTGGCGGAGGCTTTGTTGCTTTGCTCCGGTAACTGTGAAAACCCCTGCCACTGCCTGTCTGGAGCTTTTGTTTGCTGCTTCACGATGCTTCTTTTATAAATCAGTACATTACTCTATGGCATGTGCACAACATCTTTGGCTATAGATCAAAGTACCAGCATTTCTTTCTGTTCTGTTTTATGTTTATTTCCTCAGCCTCTCCTGTTGTGCCCTTGTTGGTTCTGTTCTTTGTTGAAGAAGTGAAAACATTGCATATTGTTTTGGTCCCATCAAGGTATTTGAACAGTGAGACCTGGAGGCAAACTCAAATTCTTAATGCCAAAGTTTTGAAAACAAGGATTTCACACTTAAACTTAAGCTCTGAGACTTTTGATCCACACGCTTTCCCTCATTCACGTTACCTGAGAATTAGGTCAAACTCATTCCAAATCATTTTGTCAGCTTCTATTTCTGAGTGGCAACATCCTTTCAAAAAATAATACTGAATCAAAATAATTTATTCAGCTTGAATCTTGGTGATATTTGATGCTGATTTATGTTAGACTACATTTTCAAAGAGAATCAAACAGACTGATATTGTCAAACACACTGCTTCATCAGGAGAAGGGATAAGAGAAACTAAATTCATAAGAACAACCTTATGATGAGAAATATCCTGTAAATTAGTATTCTTGTGCTAGGAGAGGTTTGTTGAGAAATTCAGAGGTACAAAAATACACGTCATGTAGCTCTTGTGCTAGTTCATTTGAAGCTCCTGCTGTTCAGACTTCCAGCTTAGACATGAAAAGCTTCCCCAAACCATGGACAATTTTCCTGGTTTAATGAATGTAATCATGGGTTCCAAAATTCTGTTTTTTTGCTGTATACTGACCTACTTTTTTCTGTAAATTTTCTGTAACAGATTTTGTGAGTTTGACAGACATAGCAACAGTAACTAAGGGAGACAGGGCCTTTTCTGTCATTTTTTTTCCCCAGGAGGAGCAGAACCGAGGCAAACCGAACTGGGAGCACCTGAACGAGGACCTGCATGTCCTGATCACAGTTGAAGACGCTCAGAACCGTGCTGAGATCAAGCTGAAGCGGGCTGTGGAGGAGGTCAATAAGCTGCTGGTTCCTGCGGTGAGTGAAGGCTGCAATTCATGTTACTTTTTGCCACAGCTCGTGACACTCTCTCTTCCTCTAACACATCTTTTCACACAGCATGGCTACTTTTACCACAGAAATTGATGTCATGCATGTCAAATTGACAGTGAAGTGTACATCATGAGACTAGATGAGAAAAAATTAGACCATTGTATTATGTTGGAGATAACAATCGATTATTGCTATAAGTGGAAACAATTTTGTACGCAGGGGACCATTTCAAAGAGTGGTATGTGAAGAATCATGCATTTCTTGCATCAATGAATTTACGTGTGTGTGTGTGTGTGTGTGTGTGTGTGTGTGTGTGTGTGTGTGTGTGTGTGTGTGTGTGTGTGTGTGT
>JBBJLR010000153.1:5620612-5636262 GCA_037577145.1 Brachypetersius gabonensis
GGTTCGTATAAATGTAAGTAACGTTAATAAAATTATTTTACTGATGTACACTGCGGTAAAACCAGCAGATATTTTGGTGGTCTGGAGAATCGCGAGCAAATGTTAGTCCGTCACTTCCGCTAAGTGCAACACGTTAGTGTTCCGTTTAGGACAGCACTGACCCCCAGCAGTGCGCACTACAGAAGGCAGTGCGTAGTGCGCACAACGCACTAAACCTCAGTGCACTAACGGTAGTGCGCGGTTTCGGACACACTCATGCACACCATACAATGGCCAGAGCAAATGGTTTCAGGTAAGACTCTTCTGATGCTGAACACCTCAACACAAGAGTTATTTGCTTTATTAATAGTGCTGAAGAAGCTGCTTTTCCTTTCTGATTGTCCCTTCTTTACAGCAAGGGCAGTATACTGTATATTAGTAGAACAAAAAAATAACAGCATCAGAGACAGATAAAGGATCACCTCCTAAAAAAAACTTGACTTATCCATTGCACATCAACCTAATTTGCCTGTGATCAAATGTAATTGTTTTCATTACAGTGCAACTGAAAGCAAATAATCAACTATGGGTGGCAGGGCACTGTCAAAAGATCTCAGGGATAAAGTTGTGGACAGTCAGTGAAGTCTATAATTAAGAATTGGAAAGTGTTTCCTACTACTAGGACCTTCCCCAGATCAAGCTGTTCCTCCAAACTGGATTGGAGCTTAAGGAGGAAACTTTTTGGAGAAGTTACAAAGAGGCCTAGGGCAACTCAGGTGGCAAAAAGGCTGAGAGTGGCCATTGTGACAACAAAATCATAAGTGCTCCAGAAATGTGGCTTAAGTGGGAGGGTTGCAAGAAAAATCCCTTTCCTCAAGAAAGAAAACATTTATTCTCAAGTGAACTTTGCTAAAATGGACCTTGAAAATTCAGAGGCCAAGTGGAAAAAGGTGTTGTGGTCAGATGAGACCAAAATTGAACTATTTGGTCTAAACACCAAATGCTTTCTATCTGACAGAAAGTCAATACAGCTCACATGGAAAAACCTTCAGTAAAACATGAATATTAGCAACATGTTGTGGGGGGTGTTTGTGCCGTGGCACTGATCAGGATTTGGGGAAAATGCTGTCAAATTCATTAGGAAAAAATGGTGCACACTGCCAGGAAGTTGTCAGTGGAAAGTCTTCAAACATGACAATCCCAAATAGCACACGGCAAAAATGACCATGCAGTGGCAAAAGGAGAAAAATTTAATGACCCAGATTTAAACCGTATTGAAAATCTGTGGAAAGACTGGATTCTATCAATGATCACCATCCGATTTGACTGAGCTAGAACAGTTCAGTAAAGAAGAGTGCGCTAATATTATTTAGATGTGCAAAGCTGATCCTACCAAAAGGTGATTCCACAAAGCACTGACACAACTGGGTGATCCTTATTTATTTCAGTGATTGTTTTTTTATTTAATCTTTCACCTGGATGTTATAAATTGCACTCTGTAAAATCAGCTGTGAGTGTTTTCATTTCAGGCTGCAAAGCAGCAAAATGTGAATCTTTTGACAGGGATGATTCTTTTTATGCCCACTGAACATGTGAAAACAGTGGTGTTATAGATGGTGGCCCAAATCTTTCCCATGGTGTCTTTCTTGACATATGCCTGGTCTTCAGATTTTGGGTCACCATCATTATTATTGATTTATGAGTTATCCATCTTATATGTTCCATTTCAGGATTCGGTGCAACTACTATAAAGCCCATAAACCTTCTGTCCCTGGCACTGAGGACTATACCCTGTGTTCTCTACATTCTAGAGACAGATTCCACCCCATCTCTGCCCTTGGGCAGCTTAAACCAAGGATTAGGGGTCATATTAGCTACCCTGGACATGGCTGCATCATCCCAAGGGGTGTTCTCCCTAACCAGCTTGGTCAAAATTAGTAAATATGATAAGGAGCAAAAACATGAAATGTTATTATTTCAATGTGCAACGTGTCTTTTTTACATTCTGATTATCATTTTAATAATTTGCTTGTGGATATGATTACTTTAAGCACAACATTGATTCCATAATAAAGATCTGCTGCCCTCTTCTGGAAGCCCACTAAAGTACAGGTACACGTAGTTCCCCCAATGAGGCCTAAGACCTGGGCAGTTACGGTTAAAACCCGACCTCTAGGGTCATAAATGTCATAAATGAAACCTTACAAGTAACTTAATGGGCCAGTAGGCACACCTTTTTACTGTTTAAACAGTGGGTTATTTGAGAACAACGAGTGAACTATAAGTTCATGCCAAGTCTTCAGTGGGGAACTAGTGAATATTATTGTTTATTATGAAGTATGTTCTTTTTTAATTATGACTGTCAGTAGTAACAGATTTCCTTCAGTACAAAACTGGCTGATTGCAATAAAGTAATCCCCCGCTATTCGCTTCAAGAGCACGTTCCAAGAGCACCCGTCAATAGTGAAAAACCACGTGTTTTGGTCAAAAATGTCTTAAAATGTCTATTTTAATCATGTAAACCCTAAATATGCTTCCAGAACACTTTCATTTCATTTCAAAATCAGTTTAATACAATACCCTTAAAGAAAATGTAAAGATAAACCATACTGTACTGTACAGTTTACACTGAACTCCTGCAGTGTTAGAATGTAAATACTTATATTACCACCGTACAGACTGCCCTGTAATTCATACACTGGCGTTTTCTTTGGTATGCCTGTCATTTCCTTTTCTATAAGTAGGGTAAATACAGTAATAAGTTAATGTATATTTTATTAATAAAAAATAATAACGAATACTTAAACCTCTCTCCCTGTGTATCTCTATATGGGGTATCATTGGTATTTACATTCTAGCACTGCTTTAGTTCAGTGTAAACTGTACAGTAGGGATACGGGTTTATCTTTATATTTTCGTTAAAGGTAATGTATTAAACTGATTTTATGAAAAAAGCACAAAAAAAATGCAGAGAATATTTGCAGGTTCCGCTTTGTTTTGGAGATTTCATGATTCTACTTCTTGTTAGAGAATTGTAACATAAGGTAACATTGTTGTAGGAAATTTCAGGTTCTAATTCACTCTTTCTGTTCAATGTTTCCACATGTATAAATAGAGACTGGCATATGAACAGTTACCACATTAATACAGTGAAAGTCATTCTGATGAACCGTAGGTTATTAACCGTGTATTGCATATGCTTCCTTCCAACAAGAACATGTTTGAATGTGTAGGTTATTCACTCAGAAACATAAGGAATTATGGACGTTAATATAGAGACATTGCTTGAAACAATGATTTATTACAAAAATGCAAGACAGCAAATTCATAAATTGTAATCTAATGGCAAACACAATACAAAAAAACATACACCTCTATATTAGATATAGGTCCACTGCATCAGATTATAAGAAGTGCAGCGTTTGAAGGTGATATGGACAGAACCCACAATAGGGAGAGATTGCAGAAAACAAGGTTAAAGCTGTTTGCCACAGGAGAAAAACGGGGCAGGGAGAAAAAAAAAACCAATCACAACAGTATAATAATCATTAGTCCGAAAGAACTTAACCCTCAGCTTTTGAGAACAGAAGAACTTATTTCAAACGTAAAACAAAACAAAAAAGTACCAAGCTTTTTTTTCTTCATATCAAACAAATCATTCTGACTGTAATATCAGAGCGAAGACTGTGCTTGATATGGGCAACTCAACACCACCCACGGTTTCATTTTTCAAACACCTGCAGGTGTTAAAAACAGGTTAGTAATCATTTGTCCCCCTCATTTCAAACAGTTAACAGTTAAGCAGAAAGTCAGGTGGATGTGAACATTAAACATGACACACACAGAACGCTACATGGACTGTGGAACTGGACCGCAGTGTGTACAGGTGTCTCTGAAAAGCTTTGGTGCTGCTCAAAGCTGCTAGACCTTTGTGAAAATGAATGAAAGTATGTTCGTGTCTTACAAATAAAATGTTTTAAACAAGGGCAAAAAAACTACTGGGTTTCTTTTGTTTAAAAAAACCAACAAACATTGTCATACTAAATTTCAATCTAGCGAGTCTCACTTTTGATAACCCTTTCCATTTAATTCCGAATTCACATGTACGTAGTGCTTTGATTTCTATAAATACAATAGTGCAACTTTTATTGAAATATGAAATCCCTTGGCTAGCCCATAAATTATTCAAACAAATCATTCACACAAATTACACGCCCTCCAGGTTTTTTTTTTATTTTTACACATATACAGTAGATTTAAAATGTATATATTTATCATGAGTATATTCTCTCAGTATAATCATGCACACACACACTAATATGAAATCACTGCCCCCCGCCCCCCAACGCATTCAGTATCGTATTGATGTCTGATCCAATTTGCATAACTTCAATTCACATGGATCTCGAATGTTGACACACTGACAAATAACCTTTCAAATCTTTTGCTCTTTAATTATCCGCTGAAGGAAGAACAGTACAAAAAAAACTGTGCAGAGCAAACGAACTGATTCACAATCCGTGAAGACACTGGAACCAAGGGAAAAATAAACTAAAAAAAACCCTAAAAAACAACCAAAAAAACTAGGCAGGTACAAACACAATTTTGCCAAATAGTAATTCAACAAACATATAAACTTAAACCAGCAATTACAAGTCTCTGTGTTGTAGGTGTATGGATGTGTACAGTTTGTTCTTTTTTTTTTAATTTTTTTAATAAGACAATTTACTAATACTTATGTGAGAAACAAGGGATGTTCATTGTATTTGTTGGTTTAAGTTACAGGGGGCAGGTGGTGTCTGAGCTCCAAAAAGAAAAATAAATACATAAATAAAAAGGTCACGCTGTTGAATTTTCTCTTTGTAGGAAAAGCTCGGCCTCAAACCCAGAGTTTAGGAATAGCTCCATATCTTCTGAAGAGCAAAACTGCTCACAAATATGGAGGGTGGATAGACGGTGTTTGCATTATTCATCCTTTAGCTTTCCCCCAGTTTTTTTTAATAAGTACTTAACTTTTTTCAGTGCCAAGGGTACTTAGAGCAAGCATCCAAAAATATGTAACACTTGCATCACCTATTTCAATTCCTTTGAGTACAAACAAAAGATAGACATAAATAACACCGCAAAACCTGGCAAAATTATCATTAGCCTGCCATTAAATTAACCATCCAAAACCGTGGCCGAAAAGAAAAAAGAAAAAAAAGGGAATGTCAACAAAAATATACAAATCTTTTTCTTTACAATGTCAAAGGATGGCCAGAACATCCTCCAGCTAGACCCCAACCAAAGAAAAGGAACTAAAAATGAAAGTGACAATAATAATAATATTGAAGCCTATTGCTGACAACACACAGCCAATGACATCAAACCCACTTCACAATGAAAGCAATGCCAAATCTATCTGTCCTTTAACAAAACAAGAACCTGGTGAGAACAAGAAAGAAGATGCAAAACAAAAAAAAAAAAAAAAAAAAAGGAAAATACCAGAGGCCTTCCTTCCACCAGCTGTGTTGGGACAGTTCTGGAGCCTGGCTTCTCACTCAGACTCAGATTCCACTGGGGCGGACTCGTCGATCATCTGGCTCTGCTTGCTTTGTTTGGGCGCGTGCTTGAGGCCTGCGTGGACCTTCTTGTGGCGTGAGAAGCTGGACGAGTGGACAAACGTCTTGCCACAGTGCTGGCACTCATACAGTTTGCCCATGGCATGCGTCTGCTGGTGCTGCTTGAGGTTGGACAGGCGGACAAAGGTTTTCTTGCAGGCGTTGCAGCCGTAACGCTTCTCGCTGCCATGCATATCCTCTTGTTCGCCAAAACTGCCACCATGGCTGAAGTGCTCGTCACACTCGTCGTCAGGCGGCAGCGCCAGCCTCTTCCTCCTTCCTTTACCACGCTTGTTCTTCTTACAAAGCGTGTAGTAGTTGGGCTTGTCCCGGGAGCAGAGCTTCAGCCTGATCTTCAGGTCTGAGGACTTGTCCAGGGAGTCCTTTCCTTGGGCGTAGGAGTTGAGCAGCTGCCGCACATGAGACACCTGGTGCTTGGAGAGGCTGGTCGAGTTGCTGAAGACCAGGTCACACTGCGTGCACTGGTACTGCTTCTCCTGCTCACCAGCTGCAAACCTGTTCTCCACTGGTTGCGGTTTCTTTTTCTTGCCGCCCTGTCTGCGCTGGGTCACGGTCACAATGGGTGCAGGGGTGGGTGCCGGGTACAGCGGCTTCAGCTTCTTGTCCAGACCTCTTTTATGAATAAGCCTGTGCCGTGACAGACTGGAGCTGTGATTGAAGGTCTTGCCGCACGTGTTGCATGTGTGCAGTCTCTTGGTTTTGTGGCATTTCTTGTGTATGGCAAGAAGCCGTGTGCCATTGCACCGTACCCCGCACAGGTTGCACTGGAGAAACTTTTGGCTGTCCCCCAACCTTGCCTTAGGAGGAGAGGAGGAACGGTCCCCTGTACTGTGCGTATGCAAGTGGCGCGCCAAGCTGGAGGAATGGCTGTAGCTTTTGCCACAGAAGTGGCAGTTATAACGTCTGTCTCTAGAGTGAGAGCCCTCTTCCTCCCAATCGGCATCAGAGCCTTCATCCTCCACCACCTCCTCCTCCTCGACGTCATCGTCATCATCATCCTCCTCCTCCGCTTCCTCTTCCTCCTCCTCATCCTCATCCTCGTCATCCTCCTCTTGTTGGGTGCTTACCAGCTCCATGTGCTCCTCCACATCCAAATCACTCCTTACCACCTCATGTGAGGCGATCATGCTCGGATCCGTGTCCTCACATTCCGTGTACACTGCCTCATATGGGACGAAGAACCTCTCGTCTGGCTCAGTTTTGATCAACTGCTCGGATGTGAAGCAAGTGTTCTCGTCCGATTCCTTTTTCACACAGGATATGGTGAATTTGGAGCCAACGTCAGCCCATTTGACCACATACTCAATGGGCTGGGTGTCAAGTTCCACTGTGATGAAGTCTGCCCCAAGAACGTCTGTTTCAGATGAGGTCAGCTCAGTTTCCGCGTCCTCCATTAGGGCTGCCCAACAGTGGTCCTTCAGCGGGAATCTTGAGGTAAGTATGACAATCACAGCCTTGATTTACGTCTCAGTAACTGCTGGCAGAAAAAAAAAAAACAGAAAATAATTGAGCACAGTTTAATCCTGCCAGATCAAAAAAGAAAAAATTGTGTCTTATTGCCAGTAAAGTCTATCACCCATCTGTGATGTTTGAGCTATTAATCACTACAACACAAGACACTGAAATACCTAAAGACACATCACAGTATAACACAAAATGACGTCTCCAAATTTAAATGTCTTTAGCTGGTCAGTTTACTAACGGATGAAAATACAACTAAACTGATTTCATGTGCGTCAGCTTAGCCTCTTCATCTCCTTGAAGAAGTCCATTATTTACAGTTAGCATCCAAAACCTGTTTCAGACAAAATTGGAAAAAAAAATAATAATAAAGTAAAAAAATCACAAGAAATGAAGAACCACAATTGTGATTTTCCAACTGTATTCTTCTAACCAATACTGAATATATTCTTTAGTATACATCTAAATTTAAGCTGGTTGGTCTAATATTAGAGGTTTTTACCTGTTTAAAATGACTGCCATAAAAATTATTTTTAAACAGTCAAGACTACTGACTGCCTTGCTCAGTACTGTACATTGATATATTATTTAAAAATGAGACAGAATATCACTGATTCTGATATACTGACTAAAAATCAACCAGGTCGTCACTGGTCACTTCAGTCTGAGAGGCTACCTCACATCATAGAGCCCATAGTATATGCAAATATTTTATATTTTGTGGGAAAACTTTAGTGGTAAAATTAAACAGAATGAGTCCGGTGTGGGCTCGTTTTGTCCTGAAACGTGAAGGGAAAGAGCTCATTTCCTGATCGTGGCCATCCTACGACCAGACAGATTTGCAGAGACCAACGTCCAGCACGGAACTGTGTGTGAAGGGGGTCTCTGCATCGTCTCGGACCCCCAAAAGCAATGCAAGTTGTTAAAAAAAACTCCATTATTCTTGAAGAAAATTATCCAACAATGCCCTGCAAAGCCACAAAACAACTCCAACGAAGGGAAGCAGCCGCCTCGGTGCATTGTGGGTAGGGATTAAAGGGGCTGCTCGACTGAAGCCGACTCTCTCCGACCGTCTTAAGCACCGTCGTGGGCCCTCGTACACGACGCGAGACCACCACTTTGGTCGATAAAATGAAAGAAGGAGGACTGAGGGTGCTGATTGTACCCTCACTGACCTTGTGGCACCATCCTCATATCGTGCTGGCCTGGATTCAATCGGCCCGCCATAAATTCCCCCTCAACATCTCTCTCTCTCTCTCACTCACACACACACATACCATCTCAGGATCGAAGCGTGTCTCCAGCCCCCAGCTCGACAAATGACCCCCTCTCACTGATGCCACCATACAATCCTATATTAAGTGGACTGATCTTCCACCTGGGGTCGTTTTGATTGTCCCTTCTTAACCTCCTCTGCACCCCACAGCAAAACATGCAGCTTCATGAGCAGAACGGTTTAAATAGACACGATCCTGTTTAGGAGGACACACCACTTATCCAGCCATAGACAGAACAGCCGTACAAAGAGGGGAGCTCACTCTAATCTACTGCCAGATGGTCAGTGTGTCTCCATCCACCCCACAACCAGCACATGCACGTTTATATTTTACAAGATAGAGCAGAAATCAGGCGAGTGGGTCCGTAATCGAGGCTACTGCATCGTGTACCCCCCCCCCCCCCCTCTGTCACTGTACACGGTCGGTTTTCTGCCTTTTTATGTATGTTTACAAAGTCATGTCTTCTCTAGAAAGGCTACAGACACAGTAGACTGTAATTTAAGGACATTACCGAGCGTCCGATCCTGTAAAAAGTCAATATTTCGCTGCCTGGCTCCTCTGTAGTATGACTGTGGCTCTGCCGCACCTCTCCTCTCGCCAGATCATAACCAATGTCGTCACGACTGTCAAGTCCTAGGTGTTATTTTTTTACGTTTTGCCACAGACTTAAAAGCATCTAGATCGTCCAAGTCATGGCGCTCTTCTTTGGAATGTTATATAACTCTAGCCACAAAGCAGCGTTTCCTGTCGTGAAAATATGTTCGTCCACAAAACAACCATACAGCAGTGTTGATGCGGTGGGATTGTTTGGTAAATATTTTATATTTATAAACGCATTTCTGACTAAATTTAAAAAACACATTCTTCATATCAAAACGGAGGATTTGACACAAACAGGAGAGGTTATGACAGCCGTGACAGATTAAGTGATATTCAGATTAAGTCATGTTTATTGTCTGTTATTATTATTTTTTGGTTTAACTGAGCATGATAGTTATTTCTTATTTTTATCTTATTGTATAGTCGAAAAAGACACTGAATTAACTACTCGATATAAATTTTGAAAAAATAATGCATATACATTTTTCATATATGTCTGAACAATGTTTTTCTTTCTTTCCTCTTTAGTTTTTGAACTAATTTATCTGGAGTCTATGTCTTTGCTGCTGTACCTTACAGGTAAGATGGTAAAAGCAGAGTTTGTATACTGCTGTGTCCTGAATTACCTGCTAAATCTGGCCCCAGATCCTACAAGGGATTATACTGACTTTACGACTTTAAAGGAAAATGTTCTGCATGATTTAATTGATTAGATGGAACCAAATTTATTAAAAGGGTTTGAAGTGAAATAGTTTGTTGTTAAGACACTTGCTTATTCTTATTTCCTGACAGTTGGGATAAGAATCAAGAGTTTGATGACAACAGCACAAATACAGTCATTTTAATTATTACTCAAAACCCAGCAGTGAATGTACATGAATCTTTGGTTGAATTTTATACATAATATTGATAGGTGGTGAATCTGTACCATCCTTCTGGTACAAACATATATTCATATTGCTCAATAGTTCGTTTCAACACTATCATAAAAAAGCATTAGGCATTACGAGTAACCGTTTCATTTAACAGCTGTGTGCGAGGAAGCTTTTAAAGGCATTTAGAAATCTGGTTTATGTTATCACTGTTACGAATAATTCTGACTCAGGGTGTTTCCCTAGAATGGAGCCGTTTGCATTAGACCGCTCTGATTGTGTCTTAACCATTTAATTATGCAGAACAATTCGTAAAATCAAATTTTGGTACTTTATGGTACCTTATCTTTACGGTACAAGTGCTATTTTAACAGAAGAGAAGTAAAGGACATACATCAAGCAAGGAGAGTGTTTGGAGTTTGAAGTGAAGATGGATAGCAGCCATGGAGGATCGGCATCCAACCAGGGCTCAAAAGATGCTGGAGGAGGCTTCGGCAGCCTTTTCAGGTCAACTGGACCAGGCTACTCGAACTCCGAGCTTGCTGGAGTGCCATGTAAGTAAATGGAATCAAAGCTAATAAAACATGATTCACTTAAATTTTTTCCATTCCCCAAGATAGTTCATCGGCCAAGATGTGTTTGGCACCAGAAGTTTGCTTCCTTAGGTGTGCAGTGAAGGAAAGAGGCTAATATAATATTATGTTATCAGAAAAGATTTTCTTCAACATAGGCTGTTTAACTGTGTTAGACTGTAAAAACTGTAAAACTAGGAGCACATTCTAGACACTAAACATGTGTTGGTCAGTTTGGTAAGTTATGAGTACAGGAGAAACGTCCTTTAAACTTGTGCCAATATAGTACTCGCATGGAAAGTGCGCTGATGAATAGCTTAATAACTCATTGGGGTTTTTTTTTTTTTTTTTTACAGTGACAGGAATGAGCCCCCTCTCACCATACTTAAATGTTGACCCCAGATATCTGATTCAGGTGAGCTTCATGGCCCTTAAAATTTGGCAGCATCAATTATTCTTTAAATAAAATTTGAATTGTGCATTCAGCAGAATGTGGTGGTATATAAAAAATCCACCAGTACTTCCACTGTTTCTGTAAAGACTTGATTGTATTCACTGACAAAAGTACTGTTGTTACATAATTAGTTCTGTACTAACACCACTCTAACTCATCCACATGTACTGGATTGAACTCCATCACACCAGAGAACACAGTTCCACTGCTCCACAGCTCATCAGTGCATCCCACTCTTGCTGGTGCTTTTGTATGTAGAATCCACAAGCTGTGTGTGTACAACTGTAGACATCCATCAGAAATTAGTACATCTTAATGTACTAAATAGAAGGGGTGTCCGTACACTTTTAGACCAAGAATATGTCTTGTTGTACTGTGTACATACATAACCGGAAGTAAATATGTTAGTGTATGCTGATATATTTACACTGGTGAGAAGACCTGACATGATTAGAATAAATAAAATATGTATTGCAGAATTTAAAAATGCATTACATATTTGATTACAAACCATCCTCATTAACTCTCACAGGTGTGTCTCTGTTTATTACAGGATGCAGATGAGTTCATTTTGCCCACTGGTGCCAACAAGACCAGAGGTCGCTTTGAGTTGGCTTTCTTCACAATTGGGTCATGCTGCATGACTGGTACATTCACCTTACTTTCTCTTTTGAGTTGATTTTCATTCTATGCTGTATCCTCTGACATAAGCCAGTGGCAGTGCTGTATATGTGACTGATACGAAACAGTTAACATTCTGCATAAATCAGAACGGATTGCAACAAGATGTGATATACTATTATTATATCGTCGTCTCACACTTTCCAGCTGATTCATCCAAGCCTCCTTCTCTCACACACAGATGCTGAAACAAGGTTGCGCTTTTGTGAAATGATTTGAGTTGTTTTACCCTCAGGTGCATTATTTGGAGCCATCAATGGGCTTAGAATGGGACTATCTGAAACGAAAAATATGGCCTGGTCTAAACCTCGCAATGTGCAGTGAGTACTGTCGCAGTATCTGTAAAAAGTATTTAAAGGTTAAAAAACATTTAAAGCTTTTAATCTGCAATGTGCCTTGGTTTTTTTGCTGATATTTTCCCATTTATTATATGTAATCCTGGCTTTTTTCTCTAGTTGTGTTGTTTGTGCCTAAGCAGAGCCTCTGCTGAGCAAACTAATGATAAATGTAGGTAAAAGAGATTATTTAGTGGAATGGTTTGTTATCTTAGTGTCCCTTGGGGCAGCTGGTAGCCTGGTGATAAGAGTTGGCCCTGTGATCAGAAGTTTGTGGGTTTGAATCCCATGACTGCTAGTGGCACCACAGAGGTACCCTTGTGCATAGTACCGTCCCCACACACTGTTCCCCAGGCACGGTGTCGCTGGCTGCCCACTGCTTCACTTAGTGAATGTGTAAAATGCAGAGAAAGATTTTAACATTGTTCATGCTGTGTGCTGTGTGCTGTGTGCTGTGCTGTGTGCTGTGCTGTGTGCTGTGCTGTGAGCTGCGCTGTGCTGTGCGCTGTGCTGTGCGCTGTGCTGTGTGCTGTGCGCTGTGCTGTGTGCTGTGCGCTGTGCTGTCCTGTGCTGTGTGCTGTGCTGTGTGCTGTGTTAATGCGTTAACACATGTTAAAACTTACTTTACTTCAAATGAGTTTTTTGCATTATTTTGCATTTATGTTATTCAACCACTAGAGGACAGTGTTTACCATGGGTTGGTTTTGTAGTTCTGTTACTTTGGTTCCTTGTATGTTGTTTCCGGCTCTTAGGGGCACAGGCAGATGACTCATTGACGCAGCGTAGGTGGCGCCTCTCCATTCCATGACGCTAGAGAGCGTGGCTGCGCTATGAACAGCCTGACAGACCTGGAACTTTATATGATAATTCTCTAATTTCCAGCATTTCTTACATGACCAAATTTTTACATGAGGGATGAATGCAGAAAAGATGTTTAATAAATGACTAGGCAATTGTCTATACCAGGATAATAGACAGTTAAGTCCATTAAATGCTCATTAAAGGGTAGAAAACTACAATATCAGTTAACAGTCAGATATTAAGTCTGTTATGAAAGCTTCACTTATACAGTTATATCACAGTTGCTTCATTATAAACGGACCTGTGGGGAATGCAGCTTTCTGAGAGTGTGCTTTGTTTGTTTAGGACGCACTACAGTGCATGTGTAACCAGATTTGTGATCCAACTTTAGCTCATTTCAGGCTTGAAGTGAATTGCTCAAGCAAGCTTTTGGAATGTGATCTACCCTGGCGACACAAATATCAGAGTCAAGGGCTGATGAACATTTGAATGGAATTCTAACTAAAACATATTGGTATTGTGTAGTTCATGTGTAAATCTACAGTGAAGGAATGGGGCAAAATAGAGTTTGGACAAGATTAGCTCATCTGATTGATCCTCAGCTCAAACACAGCTGTGTATACAGATCTCTGTGATCTAATGTAGCAGGAGTCAAGGCCACAGGAAGACCCTGTACGTAAATGTCCCGTTGCAGGCCTAATGTGCTTGTATGTATTGGGCCAAAGGCTAGTTCTCACGCACAACCAGTTCCTCCGCTGCTCTGGGACATGTGAGGGAGAGAGAGAGATTCATGCCGTCGGTCACAGCAGAAACTACACTGTACTATATGGTGTCTGAAAGACCGTCACATGATCTGTAAAGGAGAGGCTCAGGAATGTTCATACAAGTTCACTAAGAACAAATACAGACATGTTTGTGTAGAAGTCCTTATGTTCTGTTCCATTGTAATAATAGTAAAGTCTGTCCATCATCTTTACTTTTTTACCGATAACATCACTAATATTGAATATTCCTTATTTTTTCAAGAAATATATTGGATGTTGGATAAAAAAATGTTAAAATTCCATACATTCCAGTAATTTCCCAACCCATATGGTCCATATGTGTTTCAAAACGGCCTGTTTTGAATGTATTGCTTTTATGTTATATTTGCAATCAAGGCATTTAGAAATAGACACCACAAAAGAGTTTGCTAGTTAAGGTAAAATGTCACAGTAAGGCATAAGGCCAACATGAGCCACCAGAAAATTTTTAGTGTGCCTTGGTCTCAATTTTCCAAGTCTTTAATGCTGTAATGGAGAGATAAACCACAATACTTCTAAAAGATATTCCCTCAGTTCATGTTTTGATGATGGCAGTAGAGAGCATGTGGGTCTTGACACATAGGTCAGAAATCACCATTAAGTGTTCAGTTAGACTGAAATAGGCCATAGCATATGATAGCATACATAATTGTTGTACTCAGGAAGCCCCTCAGTGGCGCTTTTGAACTGAAACACATAGAGTGTGCAATAGTTGTATGCAATCTTAACATTGCATAACCCTAACCCTAACCCTAACCCTTTATCTTATGTATTTTTATATTTTATTTATAGCTTATACTATTTTAATTCAAATGTTTTTGTCTTACACTTGATCTTCAGTTTGACTACTGCATTTATTATTTAGGTAACTTGTTTCTCTCATCTCACACTTTATTGTACGCATATTTAAATGTCATTTTAAAAGTGCCAGTAAAACACAGAATAGCAGAACTACCAGATCCCCTTATTGTAAGAGTCAACTATTCAGGCCTGTACTTTTCTAGTCATTTGATCAATACAGGAGAAGAACAGAACATACAATAAGACATTTAGAATAAAACATAGTGCAAGGGAGATGAAATAAAAATATAATGGTCCCTTTTAAATTAAAAGCCATAGGAAAAAGAGAAATGTATTATTCAAAAACATTAGATAAAAAATATGTTTTTAAAGCAGATTTCAAAACATCCAGGGTCTGATCTAAAATGCAAAGGTACGTCATTCCAAAGGCCAGGGGCTGGCTCACTCACCTCTGGTCATCAGTCTTGTCCTAGGGACTCTTAGCAACCGCCGATCACATGACCTAAGTGCTCTGGCAGGAATATGAAAATTCAGTAGTTCCATTAGACATTGAGACGCTAACCTCAGCCCTGCTTTAATATCCCTCAATATATTGGATAGAATGTTATTTTAACACAGTTCTGTGTTGAATGTGTGGGAAGCAGTTTTGACCGCAGTTTTAAACTGACGTTTGTAAATGCAGATGCCACTTTAGTCACTTTCCTTTTAAAACACACGCTAGTTAAGCAGTCTGACTGAATCTCCTGCGTTCTGTGCCCTTATAACAAAGCTTCCTTCAAAAAGACATAGGTTCTTATGTCTTTGTCTATTCCTGCTGTGAGCCAAAAATAAGGTCTGTTGACCTTGCCTGCTCAGCATTTCTATACATGCCACAAAGCATATTGGACCTGTCTGAAAGCCTCTGCACTCTCTGTCCAGGATTTCCTTTCATTTAACTTTCAGAACAGGTTTTCATATCACAGACGTTAATCATATAATCATATAATAAGGTTGTTCATTCTTCATAGTAATATTCATGAATTAGTCGAGCCTGTTCCTCTAAATCTGTATCCAATGGTTTAACTCTTCTATTGAAAGGACATATCTTTCTCCTGTAGAGTGCTTAACCTGGTGACCCGTCAAGGCGCTACATGGGCAAATACTTTGGGCTCTCTTGGTAAGTGCCCTAGTTTCTTTGGGCATGTGAAAGATATTGGTCATATTAGTGGTCAGTTCCACCTCCATTATCACATGAACTGTAAGAGCAGTCTACACAGAGCTTTTGATTTATGCACTGAATTACTAAATAGCTCTTTGTCTGAATGGAACTGCAATGGTATTATTGTGTGTGTGTGTGTGTGTGTGTGTGTGTGTGTGTGTGTGTGTGTGTGTGTGTGTGTGTGTGTGTGTGTGT
>JBBJLR010000153.1:5643566-5660078 GCA_037577145.1 Brachypetersius gabonensis
GTGTGTGTGTGTGTGTGTGTGTGTGTGTGTGTGTGTGTGTGTGTGTGTGTGTGTGTGTGTGTGTGTGTGCGCGCCTGTGGCAATGCACAGAATATAAGCTCAGTGTGTTTTGTGCCAGTCAGCTGAAAAGGGTGCTAGAGTTCAAATTCAGATAAGGCGGTTGTGAAAGTATCTTCCTTCTCTGTTCCACCCGGCTGATTTGACTTTGTCCTGCGTGAACCTGCTTGTTCAACTCACAACTTTCCTGTTTGCTTCAAGTGATCTTTTACAGTTCACGTGCCACCCACAAAAGTATTAATTATTTTGTTTTTTCCTGACACAGAGGAAGCTTTGCCTAATTGTATTATAAACGTGAGGTAATTAAGCTATAAGCCTTTTTAACAAGCGACTTCACCGCCAGTACAAAGTCTCCTGCCCTGAATATTACACACTCTGCATTTCTTTGTTTTTCACATCAGTTGTCTGCTGAGCAAACAGAAACGGACGATGTGGACGTACAGAGATACAGGGATGTAAATAAAACTGAAAAAGAGAGTAGGGTTGAGAGGTTTGGGGCAAAAGCAACTTTTAAAGACCATTTTACTCTGAATAGATTTAGGTGAAACAAAAGTACCTGATGCACTGTATTGTAAATATTGTACATATTTATTGTTTAACAAAGAACAGTGGTCCTCAAAAATGAACATGAATGTTAAAAATGAACATTAAATGAATGTTAAAGTTAATGTAATAGGATTTTATTCCACATCTCTTTGGAAAATTTCTATTGGTCCGTTCACAGTCTATAAAGAGCAGCTAGTCTATGTAAATTTGCAAAAAAGACAAAAATGGAGATTTTGCTCCGACAGCAATAATTATTGATGACTCGATGGAAATGTAGGGAAATTATAGCCTGAAGCCGGAGTGCTAAGGGTTCAGAGTGCAGCACTGGTGATAAGGACTTGAATAACTCCAATTTGTACATTTGGAACTATTTTATAAATTCTGTGAAGGTATTATAGTTTTTTGTAATATTTCTATTTAGGATTAATCCATTAGTGTCCATAGAACATTTTCTAATTGGTGAAACCATATGGCTCAACTTAATTAATCATATTACATTTAGTCTTTTGTTCATACAGGAATTCTGGTTTTAACAAATTAAAAGTGATAATAATGCCATTTTTTAATTTAAAAGAGCAATGTATAGCTTTACACAATGTAATCAGTTTAGACAAGCTCTGTAACATTTAACACTTTTGTATTCACGCATCACAGTGTTAACACTTTAAAACTATAGTATGTTTACGCATGACAGAGTGGTCACTTTACAATTAAAGTGGACATGAATGGGTCAATTAAGGGTGAATTTAAAATGTCTGTAATAATTGAAGAGGTTTATATACTGCAGTCATCCAGTAGTAGTAGGCATATGAAAGTGTTTAGCCACCCCATTTTTATATCAGAGCTTACTTCTGCCACATAGTATTACCTCAAAACATATAAAGAATACACAGTAATCTGTAGCACTGCTTTGTTTTGTGCATGTCATCTATTCATAACTCCTTTGTTTGTCTTCATTTTGCTGTAATGACACCTGAGCAGTGTTCTCTTCTGAAAGCGATGGGTGTGGGCACTATTTGGGGAGTAAGTGCATGATCTGACTAAGCTATTACGTAGCTTTTAGCTCATCCCGCACTTATCAGAGCTCCCCTGGTAGTGGGTGTGGAGGGTTTGCACCATTACTTGAGAACTCTATCAGACCTCAGCCCCCTCCGCCAAACTAAAAGAAGAGTTATGTCTGAAAGTGTTTTGAGGTCAGTGAGTCTAAATGGTGGTGATCTACATTGAGAGTCTGACAGCTCTGACACACTTCAGGTTTTGTCCACCAGACCATTGTTCTGAAAGTTAGTCTTGATTGACATCTTTGTAGTTTGCCAGCACGGATTGGCTTTAAATATTTGGGTTCTTATTGTGGCTGCATTTCTTTGATTGTGTGCTCTGACTCTGTACTACGTAGACTGGTCATGGCACTATTAGTTTCTGCCTGGGTTACTAAATCCCAGCTGTGTTTACATTTTGAAATCTCACTTTTACAAAAGGAATGATCGTTTGTCTGGCCTTCAGCGTGGACTGCGGTCTGTGATACTGTCCGCATTGTTCCTTTATTCTTGCATTTTTGTGTTGTAGGGGGTGTGCGTGGAGCAGTTCGGGGTGGTGTGGTTGGTCTGGCACTATCAGGACTGTATGCCCTGTACAACAACTGGGACCACCTGAAAGGCTCCTCTTCTCACTACTGAGCCAGAGCAGCCAGAGTGATCATTCAATGCTGCTAGAAGCTGGAAATCTATACTACAAAACTACTCACTATTTCATTTGAAATCTGATACACTTTGAGAAGATCAAGCATGTAAATTTCAGTTTGTAAAAGTGCTGTGATTAATTCAATTATGAATAGCTGGTTTTGCAAACAAATAGTGCTTTTTTATTTGTATTCTCTTTTTACTATAGTATTAAGGTTCTGTGATGCAGTATAACTGGTATGAAAATGTTTTCCAAATGATCGGACCATATTATTGAGATAGATATTCATTTATGTGCTAAACTCTATCCCTGGAAAATGGAATAAATCTGGATCATCTTCATAGTATCTCTAATTGTGTTGGCTGGCTTCGATCCTCAGGTGCATTTTAACTTCAGCCTCTAATTAACATGCATGTCTGCCAAGTCTGTCTCATCTACTAATGGCTGTATTATCAAACCCAGTTAGTCAAAGCACGAAACAGCTAATAATGCGGAAATTACCTCAGCGTTATAAAACATGTAAGCATAAAATTCAAAGGTCACTTGGTAAAATATATAACACTTTTATCCCCACATGGATAGCCATTAATACTGGAATACTGGTAGTAAAAACACAGTAAGCCCCTTTTGTTGTTTTGGCTCTGTATTTTAGTAAACTGGACCTGAACAAAGACTGTATCTGGAGTTTTTGTCTTTCAGTGCCAGTAAAGCAGGCTGTGAAAGTTTGTCAAAATTTATAACACTAAGAACAGGGTTGGAAAGTACCTGAGTTGTTATTTTGGAAGAATAATGTAATAAAATTGAAAATGATTTGTAATGTAAATAAAAGATCCCTCAGTTTTTAATCTGGACCTAATTCTGTTCTTGTCTTTTGCCAATCGGCTTGGTTGCTGTGCATTTTAATGTATTGTTTTGATTAAAACATCAAGAAAACCTCTAATTTGATCTACTCTGTGCTTGCATATACGGATGTTTAAATACTTTTAGAATTTTACTCAAATATATTTTTGGCTTCACATCGCCAGCTTTTATTGAGTAAGATGTTTATTTTTTTTCACCTTTGACTACGAGGCAGGAATCTGGTGAGTTTAGCAATAGGAAAAAACTTGGTTGATCAAGAAAGACCGTGATGTTGATTTGTGAAGACTGCATTTAGAAGAATGCGACATTTAATGGTTTAGCATAAGTTGCAAGCCAATAGTAAGTCTTAGGAAAGTCCAAGGCACAAATAGAGTACCAAAAAGTTGGACGGAAAGAAAAAAAAAGGAACAGACCAGGGCGTAAACACAAGGCTGCTTGGAAACAAACCCATTAAAAATTCCACTTCTGTTCAGGGTTAAAATTTTGAATGTTTCTGACTCAGCAAAGCAGTTACTTCCTTAAAAAAAAAAAAAAAAAACACACCCCATGACCAAGTATGAAATAAAAGTGATAAATATGACAATTGGGCCTGCAGTGCCCAAGGAAAACATTCAGATCTTATAAAATGATGTAAAGTATAGGAAATGCACTTAAAACATGGTTAAACCCTCAGCATAAACCATAAAAAGTTTTATTGCTCTTTATGGTCCACTTTGAAAACATGCTCATACCTTTTAGGAGGATCTCTTCAGTAAAATGAGAGATTTTTCATTAAACTTGACCTAGATATATGTAGTGTTTCTAATATAGAGAATGGTGACATGCTAAACTGCTAAAACAGGCCCCCGCCAGTGTTAAACTATTTTAATCAGAAAGCAATCTCATATGGCAAAAGCGACGTTGTCCTAAATTGTTTCTGCCAAATTGCAACAGCAGTTAACTTCTCTCACAATACAGGTGAAACACTTAATTGTATCCATCACCAATGAGCAAAGTCCCCTCAGAAACAAAACAATTCTTTTATTCTTTTAAATGTTATTTATTGAGTTAAATATGGTACAGGGTTTGCAGCAGAGGACAGAAAGCATGTTAGCAGTAATTGTCCAAAAAGCTTAAGTGTTATTTTCCCCCACAATCGTGTATAGCACTGCACTTCAACAAGAGAACAGCAAAAATACTTGCTGCAGACCATGGTGTGTTGATCATTCATAAAGTGGCATACGTTCATATTTTGTATTGCACAAAACCATTGGTCCTTTAATAGAGGGCTTAATACAGGCCCGAAAGGTATTGTTCAAGCCTTTTAATAAAATGTATTCGATCACAAAAGCAAAGGTTTAACTTCTTCCACTCAAGTCCATGCTTTCGAATGCGACACAGGCTTTGAGATCCAGCCAGTGGCAGAGCAGAAAAACAAACAAGTGGTTATTGTTGGAGCTGGTTTCATTCTGATAAAAGCTTTAAATATTATACAACCACCTACACTGTGGCAAACTGCAGGCACCAGGTTTAGAAGCGGTTATAATAAAAGTGTGCAAAAATATTGTGCTATTTGTTTACCAACGCCACCCATCACAGTATAAACATGGGGAATACGGTATTTTGGCTAGTTTCATATGACAACTGCATGTTCTGTTTTATATGTGGCAGAAAACTATGCTTCTTTAACAATTCAGTATCGTATGCCACTGGAGGGAATATTGCCTTTTAAGCAAAAGGGAATAAATACAATTATAAAACCATGACATCGGTATCTTTCTAAGTAAAATGGGTAATGTGTTACACACACACACTGCTTAAGAATCCGTCCTCCTCTGGGAACAACTAATTTTTATCAAAACAAGCATCCTAAAACATGTGAATGACCAAAATAAACATTCATCCAAAAAAGGAAAAATATCTTTTTCTATACATATGCACCAATCTTCAATCTTATTTCATGACAAAGCTTGTTTCATAGATCAAAGCTTGTTCCATGTGGTTGGCACTGGGTTTTAGGGATTTATGCACAGGCACACTGTTAGATTCCTTATTATAAGAGCTCAATTCATCAGTAATTGGTTAAAGAGAAAGTTACCCCAACATCTTGTTCTTAGAGAATAGACTAGAGAGAGACCCCACAACCCTGCAGAACATGGAAAGTAAGGCAACTGAAGATATTGTGTGCGATGATCAGCAATTCAGTGGGTCCACCAAAGGATTAGTCAAACTGATGCAGTTTTCACATCTGCAAAAAATAAGTATTTTATTTCCTCTTCAAAAAGGCAAACTCAATTTTAGCCATCATAATTTCCGCTTGATAAACAATGGCAGTTCTTACCTGTATAGGTGCGCGATGTAACCACTTCTCTTTATCCATGTCCAGTTTAAGACAGGAGAATAAATCACATACTGCAGGAAGGCCAAATTTGTCCTGTAATTCAAAGAAAAACAAAGCAACTTTTTAGGACATCGATTATTACCTTCTTAAGTTAAGACACATGGAGTTTTGTAGCTCAGCATTATGTAACATCAACTAAACATAAACATGCACTCGCCATTATTGTGAATATCCATTAACCCTACCTGTGCATTGGCTCTCTTCCGTAGCAGCCACTTGTCCTCCTCAGACTCTGTGCTGGCTGGCTCTGGTGTGTCTGGCTTGTTGGCCATCTCTGTGCTGCTTTGTGTTTTCTTTGGTAGCACCCAGCTCTCAGCCTGCAGAGGTGTGTTGAAGGGACTGTTAGGTTCTTCAGTTGTGGATTTTAAATGAAAGTTGTTTTCCTCCTGGCTGGCCTTTTTCTTGCCTTCTGGAATACAAGGAGACACCCAAGCAGAGAGAGAGGATAACGCTGGGTTAGAGGTACTTTTGCTAGGATGAAGCCAGGCCTCCAAGATGGCCTGCACTTTCTGTTGCTGCTCCTGCTGATGGAAGATGGCAGATTTACTCGCTACATTCTTGTCCACAGGCATCCCATTCTTATCTCTACCTTCTTTCTTGAGGAGCCAGGCGCTCAAGGCCTCTTTTCCACAGTTGTCATCACACACACACTGAGCGAAGCTGGTACAGGTTTCATTAGCTTTGCATGTGGTCTCCAAAGGCATAGCCTGCTGAAGCCACATTTCAATAGGGACAGCCGTAGCAGGCCAGGCTGGAGTACCAGCGGTCGAAGCTGGTGGAGTTTTCAGACACTTGAGCTTACCCAGATTCTCAATCTCTACAGTCTTGGCACGTGAACTGCAACAGGAGCCGCAATCTGCCTTCTGGAGCCACTCGCTAGGGGAGAAGATTTCATGGAAAGGTCCGAAGACCTGTTTCCAGTGGTCTGCATCGGACAGAGGGTTGGTCATGGCTAGATTGCTGGTGTTTGGAGTGATGAGCCAGTCACTGAGCTCCTCTGTGTCAGCAATCTCCTCACTGTTTTCCATCTGAATTCCTTCCACTTCCTCCACATCCAGGAACTCGCTCTCATCGATCTTCTCAATGGAGAAGGCAGAGCTACTGCTGCTAGCATTGCTACTGGTGCGTTCACGTACTGGTGACTTCTCCTTCAAGAGCCATGCCTCTAGATCTTTCAGTTGACCCCAGGCTTTCTGAAAGTCAAATGGGACCAGTGGGCAGTACACCTACAAAAAGAGAAAACACTTAAGCTTTTTACACCAAGACAGAAATCTATTATTATTTGTACTGATTTTGATAGCATCTCTCTATTAAAGTTTAATAATAGAAGTTTATGCATAAACAAGATGGAGGATAGAATTACATTTACAAATAAGAGGCTGAAAAATCAATGAAAGTATATTCTCAGTATAAAAGTATATCCTTACCTGGGGTTTCCCCTGAGAGACCATCAGCCAATCCTGAGGGTTCTTACTGAACTGGTATACAACTGGAGCACTTACAGGGCAGCTCCCAAGGAGCCATTCAGCAAGAGGTGCTTCCAGCTCAAAGTCAAGCTTCTACAAAAACAAAACAACCAGGCATTTATGCTGTAACATAAATAAACAAGTTTAATTTCAAAGACATCAGTGACATTATCTGTTTTTTTAAAGACACAACAAAGACAAACCTGTCTCTTGGTGGTGACGGGGCAGGTCTCAAGACGTCGATATCTCTCAGGAAAGACTGAGCCTTGAGTGGTCAGACTAGAAGGAGGAGTCTTTACCATCTGCTCAAGAAGGGAAAATAATGAGGCCCTTATGACATTGGACACAGTCCAACATGGCACATTCCATTTCCGCCAGACAAAGAGGCATGTGTTTAAAATATGCAGCCTGTCCTCAACGTGAAGTCAATTTACACACAGTCTTCAACTTCTTTCAGTTCAATTTGTAACAAAGAGAATTCAAATCTAAAATACAGCATGATGGTAAACTACTGGTAATATGAACTTAATTAGCTGCTAGTTTAAGTAAAAAAAAAAAAAAAAAAAGATTGTTAAATATTAGCAATTCAAACACCAAGCAAACAGGCACTTGACGATTCTCAGGTGAAATGCAACAATGAACCAAGCCAAAACCTGATGTGCATGTGTGTTTGGCTCCCACAAACCTGTGTAGAAATGGTCCCAAAAGAAGTAATGGCCTGGCGCAAAGAACGAACATCTGCTTCAAAACTCATTTCTGGGGTTTCTTCAGGAGCCAGATTCAGAACAGAAAACCTGCACAGAGTCCGAACAGTAATACTTCTTAGCACCTTGCCTCATAGATACACAGTGCAGGACCTGTACACAGTCTGTGGCTGTGTACAAGTCTTGTCTCTTTAAATAGCAGGGCTTAAACCACTACAGTGCCTTTACTGATTGATCTGTCCTGCAAATAGTAATTTTGCCTGTTGAGGCAAACATGCCGGCTAGCTAAATCCAGAAAAGAGGGCACTCTGAGCTGAGGCTTACTTCTCCAGACAGCTAGTTAGTTGGTTGGCGAGGTCGTTGCTGTTGGAATTCTCCAGCTGATGAATGAGAAGGTCAAACTGGCCCCGGAGCTGTAGGACCAAAAAACCACAAATAAACAAACAAAAAAAACACATTAAATGTCATTAACAAAAATATCTAAGTACAAATCCTCTTATTGTTATAAATTCACCACAATGGACAATTATTACGTAATAGAGAAAGAAAAAAAAAAAAAAACGTTTGAAGACAAGCCTGTTCTGACAGACTGACCCAGTAGAGTTGTTGTTGCTGTTGCTGTAAAGCCTCTCCTTTAAGCTGCTCCACTAGGTCTATCTGCTCTAACAGCCAGACTTCCCGAGAGCGCAGGGTCTCCAGATGTCTACTGATACAGCTGTGCAGCTGAGACTTCACCTGAACACAAAGAGGGGCATTAAGAGAGATTTAGAGGAAGATAAAACAGTAGTTAAATTCAAAATTAAGGAAAGTGACGTGAACAGGAGATATACATATATACACAAAAGAAGTACCATGTGTGCGCACACACAATGCTGCAAACCATTAAACCATTGTGGAGAGACCTGCCTCTGAATTAATTTCAAGTGGTCGCTGTAAGAAAGCTTTCCAACGCTAGCTAACAATGTTCAGCAGGGCTAGTCTGTCTCTGAAAAGCGACTGACTAAAGAACCAATAATCCTTGCTCTGTGAATATTTAGGAAAATAAAACTCCATTATGGAAATACCTTTTTCCCCCAAAGGACTTTTCCAAATTTGCCACAAGTCCCACAAGAACACAGGAATTACAGGAAGCTCAAGTTATATTGAGAGATATGCACTGGTCCAAAGACACGCTGAACATGAGGCTAAACATCCATCTACATCCTATTTATGGGACTGGTGACGATGACTCTCCTTTGTTGTCACGTTTAACTGTGATCTCAGCTGACCACCTCCGATAGATAAATCTTTTGGTCTTAAAACTATTACAGTCAGGTAACAATTATTAACCGAGCCAAGGCCACAGGGCATTGTAATGCCATTCTACTGGACAAGTCTTACCATGCCCACCCATAGCACAATAGCATACTTGGGGTGTGGGGGAAGTGGCTATCACGTCATGTGTATGGGTTTTGTAACGCATTTCTGATAAAAATGCCCTCTTTCTTACAGTCCCACAAAAGGATTAGCCTTAGACTTGCATGAAAATGTCTCAAACAACAGTGTTTCCAGCAGAAAACACAAAAGACCGAGTTGACACTGAGCAAAGACTTTAAATATTTACACCGGTAAACCAAACAAACAGAAATAACTCAGGATATCAATTTATAATAAAGAATAAGCCTAACTAAACATATTCAAGAATTGTTTAAGCCCCTCACCTCTTTTGAGTTACCCCTGAGCTGTGCCTCAGCCTTCATCACCCCTGCAATGGCCTCTTCCAGCTGAGCCTGGGCCTGAACACACTGTTTCAGGGCACTGTTCTCTCTCTCCCCTGCTGGTGACATGCTGAAGAGAAACCAGAGGGTCATTAGGTTCACTCTGCTATCAAAATGAATAGAACACTAAGACAGGTCAATCTAAACTATTTAACAGTAACTGAACATGTTCATATTTAGACCCACATCTTTTACAAAAAACACAACCTAGCCTTAACAGAATTAATAAATATCACACAGATCAAGGCATAAAAATAGGTCCTAACATCAAGTGAAAGGAGTAGATTTAAAAAACCTTTGGCTGCTTGGGACCCTATCTGATACTTTCCCCTAATACAACAAACATAAGTGCAGCATGGACTAAAGACATCATGAGTTTATGTTTAGTCATACCATTTATTAAAAAACTTCATGCAATTAACTGATTAAGCGGTCATATTTATCAAAGAAAATTAGGTGAATGTCTGCCAAATTTGACAGCTTCCATGTTCACTTAGTTTACCGTGATAAGAAGCTGTGCAGTTTAGTGCCACTCTCACTTCCTCAGAACTAACACATCACAGTTTCTGTCATGCAGTAAGACGGACTAACACAACCTTATACTACATGTAGCACTTAAGTCCTGACTGAAATCTGCATTTCTGTTCTTCAGACAGAAATAATCATGCATGATGTTTACCAGCAGCATGTAGCATGACTGCTCTGTGTCTTGTCCTCTATTTGAGTATTATCTTAGCTGTGCTCTGTCTAAACATGTGGGTATAGATAGTTATTTCAACGTATCTTTTGTTTTAAATAATTCCGTTTTTTGAGGAAGAGAAAGCTTAAACAGCTTTTCTCCCCATATAACTGGAATTTCATTTCCACACTTAAGATCACATTTGATCTAAACTGTTGGCTCTGGTTCTAATTCAGTGTGTAAGGTAAAAAATAACAGAATTCACTAACAATTGACAGCATTCACATGATTGTTGCTTTACATAAAAATGTCTCATCTCTTACGCTATACTGCTTGGATGTAGAAGGTGTGCATGCAAGCTTCATAGCATAAAAGACATTTTTACATGGCATGTTAAAGCAAAGTTAATGAAACTACTGTTACTAATTACCTGTTTACAAACAACTGAAACCAATATGTAATAAATACAACTTTATGTGTCACCTGAGCCTGTTATACACTAGGTTCAGCAAAAAGAACGAAGGTAAACTAAATTTAAATGTAGGCTCTTTTGGTTGCTATGGAACAAAAGGGACTAATTTAGCGTTTTTCTGTTAGAAAGGCACATTAAGCTGACATTTAAGAGTTCGATGTGACTGAAAGTCATGTAAATGAAAAGTTAAAGTAAAAAGCCCAAAAAGACTACAGAAAAAAAAACCTTTGCCCGAAAAAGTCAAATGGTTCTCGGCTAAACGACATTTCCGCTGTTAGCTGCACAGCTAACGTCGATTTCATCAACAGTTCCTAAAAACTAGTCCATACCTTCAATTGTCCAGTCCAATTCACACTGGCTGTCAGACAGATCCGAGTTAATGACGCTATGATACCAATACAACTTCGACACTTAATTGTCACCTTTCATGGTTTTATGCGAGTCCTAAAGCTAAGTGGTTCAGCCCAGTTCCGTCCCTCCACCCTCACACCCCTCCTCCACTGCTCAGACTCTGATCTGCACGTACACCGTCTGATAGTCTGGGGCCCAGACAGGGGGCTGCAGACACGGCCCTAAGCCCAAACACAGACACACAACCCGACAGCCAGACACACTGCTGACAAGAAAAACTGCCAACAGACTCTTTACTGACTCACTTTTGGATTTGGGAAGGAGTATAAAATAAAGTCGAGATCAGCCATAACTGCCATTGCCATACATTAGATGATGTGCTCTTATTTAATTGCGATAGAGTACGTTTTAAAATAGTCTTTATTTTTATTTTAAGTTATTTTGCATAATTATGTGAGTTTACACTGTAAGAGCAAATGAACAGGATTAAACAAAAAATCCTTAAGAAGAAAAAATTGCAATGGAAATTGCATAAATATACGAGTATTTACCCATCAATGATTGCTATTTCATAAGTTACCTAAAGATAACCTCTTTAACATAGCTTTCTGTGTTGTCTTGATTTCTGATCCAGTTCTGCAAGACGAATAGCTGTCATTTAAAAAGTACCATGAGTCGTCTGTTGAGGTCCCCCTAAAGGCTTACGAATCAAACACAAGGGCATTTGGGCACATTTACAGAAATTAAACTTTAATATTTGACAAGTATACTGTTTACAATCCTTCGTCAGGTATCGTTATCGCTAGCTGTTTACAGGCCGATCAAATTACAAATCAATTGCATTCCGAGAGTTCAGGGTCTCCATTAGGTTATCTACCTAGCACAGCTAACGGACATTAGCCTGCATTCAAACGTTACTAACTCACCCATATTCTTGCTTCTGTATAAGTCTGTGCTTGGATGACATCGAGAATATAGAACTCGCGATAATATCCTGCAAATCAAAATAAGACAAAGCAAAATAGCCAGACAAAAACCTTCACGAGCCGGTAGGTTCTCACGGACGGCCAAAATGTCAAACGCGCTGAAGCTTAAAGCCCGAGTTCGGCAGATTTCACACAGTAGTGCTGGAAATACCCACTGAGGAACATGGTAGCCTGATGATTTGTAGATCGCTGCCTGAGTGCTGGAAGCGCCGGAGAATCATAAATCTAACATTATCGTGATGGTGAAGGCCGCTGAGAAACACCGTGTCCTGATGATGTTTAGATCCCCAACCAAGCGCAAGCGCACACGTGCCTCAAACACCTTCCTATACGTCATTAACACGCGGTACGGTAGTTCCACTGCTGGTGTGACGGTGTCACCCGGTGGCCAGAGGCGTTTTAGGTTTTTCTGATTAGACATCCATAGTGTCTGTATATACATGTGTGTGGGGTGGGTGGCTATATTTACAGTATATGAAAACTTGTCAACCACCATAAAGAGAAGACTGCTGCAGCATGTAGCACGATTGCTGTGTCTTGTCCTTCTTTTTTAGTGTTATCTTAGCTGTGCTCTGTCTAAACATGTGGGTATAGATAGTTATTTCAACGTATCTTTTGTGTATAAGTCTTTGCACGGTGCAAATGCTAACGTTTTTTTAAGCAATAAAGTTTTCTGATTATTTATTTACCTTTACATTTTCTTTTAAATTGAATTAAAGTGTTCTGGGAGCATATATGGGGGTACATTTAGGGTTTACACGATAAAAACAGGTATTGTCAGGCATTTTCTAACCAAAACACAACAATGCGGTTTTTCAATATACGCGGATGCTCTTGGAACGTAACCGAAAAGCGGGGGATTACTGTATACAGTATATATTGGTGTGTTTCTGTGGAATTTGTGCTCGTTTGGCCAAACGCCCCTTTTCAATCGTTAACTACAGGAACAGTCATAGAGCAACTGAGGGTTGTGGATCTTTTTCAGGAACACAATGGTAGAAAGCGAGGGTTTAAACCTGCAACTTCGTGTTAATTCGGGTTTTACCCACTAGTCTACTATACCACCCGTGTCCACAAAATTGGAAGCATGGCGTTGGCCAATACGTCTTGGGTATGCTAAAGCATTAAGAGTGAGCTTCACTGGAAATATGGGGTCCTAGCCCAAACCCTACCTTTTTTTCATAGTGTTTCATACTTTTTCAAAAACTCTTTTCATAGCGTAGGTTGGCAGCGATCACGTGACTTATGTGTTCGAAGCTTTGGCTTCGGAGCAGCAGGGAATCGACACCGTCCGGCAGACAGAGCTTCGTTCGTCTCTAATGTGGCACGGAGCTGTTTACACCTGGCAGGAGTGATCCTCTGCTCCAAGGATTTTCCAGTGAGACTATAATGCATGTCATTGTCGTTGTATAATTATAGTTCGTAGCAGCACATCTGGTGAACTTCTAGAATCGTGTAGCCCCGTCGTCTGCTAAAATGTCTTCGTCTGGAGGATCAAAATCCACGAACACGGAACCGTGGGGAGGCTTTGATGACAACATCATCATCCAGGTAAGCTGGCTAGCAAGCCAAAAACTTCAGTGGGAAATGTATGTAGTCCTCGCGTATTAAGTTTTTTTTCTGGTTGAACACCATAATCTACGTTGTGTGTGAACCAGAAGCCGTGTCGTAGAAAAACAGTGTGACGTAATGTTAGCTAAGTACCTTAGCTTGTTAGCTTGACCCAAAGATCCCTTACGTATGGCTTTTTATTGTCTCCTATAGAATAAACTGTTGTTTGTGACAAAAACAAATGATTAAAGGCTAAACATAGTGCCACTCTATAAAATATATGTTAGATATATATATACTTATAGCAAACAAAGTAACAGATCTGAACATATTAGCATCCAGTTTAGCTGGTTTCTCAACATACCTTCTACTTTATTAGAAACTCAACTGGTAGTTTTGATTTTTGTCATTATATGTGAACCACTAGATACCAAAGGTGCATTTGCAGACTGTAAACCATCTGTTGTTGTGCACAAATATTCATCCAGCTTTTACTCCATTCATCACTTGTCAGTGCTTTAACACTCATGCTGGCCATATTATTTGGGTGGCAGGCCTTGCTCAACAAAGCCATAGACCGTAGCTGTGGATGCTGAATTCAACAGGCAAAACTATACTACGTGAAGAAAAGTATTGGGACACAGCAATGCTTTACCACAAACTGGTTCACACACAAACTGGTTCACACACACAAAAAAAATATTCAGACAGTGACCATTGATGAAAGACTAGAGGATGGCAAGCACAAATTTTGTAAAACAGTGTCGCAACAGTAACTGTACAAGGTAGACCTGCACAATGCATGTTTGTACGGTAGCCACAGAGTGAGTATATAACATATGGGACTACTTTGCTTGATCGATATCTCACATTTCAATATCACTCTATTAGACTTCTGAAACTGTTGCTTAGCTTGAAAATGTATTTATCTGTATTTAAGAATGACTTAAATGCCAAAAATGATTAGGGTTCCACACTGATGAACACAGCTTATATATTATATTCGATTTATCCTCAGGGTAGTGGCTCAGCTGTAATAGACATGGAGAACATGGATGACACCTCTGGCTCCAGCTTTGAGGACATGGGGGAGATGCACCAACGTATGAAGGAGGAAGAAGAGGTGGCAGCAGAAGCTGCAGCTACAGAGGAGGACACAGGAGAGGATGGAGAGTTTCTTGGCATGAAAGGCCTGAAAGGACAGTTAGGCAGACAGGTTGCCGATGAGGTCAGCATGTGGTTTAGCATGAAACCTTGAGTAACAAATTGCAAATGTATACAAAGTGTAATTATTTTTAGTTCAAATTGAAGTGTCCAGTTCCCTTTTGCCGGCTTCTTCTTATTGTAGGCTTGTCATGTCTTATGAGATTCATAATGGCTGTGTTCAAAATGTAGCTATACTGTGCCTTATTGCAACTGCTGATATTCCAGCAGTGTTAGGTAAAAAGACGCAGAGATGTGTTTCTCAACGGGGGAAGTTGCACATAACTCTAGTGAATGTCACTGAAAGATCAGTAGTCACACTGAGTCACATCACATCAGATGAATGAAGTCGAACTTTGGCAATTGCTGGTGGAGCAGGTCTTTTGCAGGCTTTTTATTTAAAATAACAAGATTCTCACAAGCCTTAAATTTGCTTTATTTTCCAATAGGGGTTTTATCAGTATATTGTTCAGCTTTGTGTAATTTGAAATGATCCGTATTCTACTTTATTTATTCATACAGGTATGGCAAGCAGGGAAACGGCAGGCCTCGAAAGCCTTTAACCTTTATGCTAATATCGACATCCTCCGGCCTTACTTTGATGTTGAGCCTATTCAAGTGAGAAACAGGTAAGATCCATCAAACGGGACATGTGAATATGTTTGAGTGATTTGAAGGCATTCTTATGAATTAACAATACCCATGTCTCATGTAGGTTAATTGAATCCATGATTCCAGTCAGATTGATTGCTTTTCCACAGGTAAGCATTATTACTGAGTGCTATTTATTAATTAATTAACAAATCTTATAAGGGGTCTGTTATTATCTGTTATAATAGAATATTCTTACACCAAATGTAAACTGGAACAGTTTCATTTTAAAGGAAAAAGTACGAAATGCCTTTATGCCCTTGTGAAAAAAATAATTGCCCCATAACTGAATAACTTGTGCCTTTCACCTCTAAAGCCCTAAAGCAGTGGTGTCAAACTCCGGTCCTGGAGGGCCAGTGTCCAGCACAGTTGGACGGTTCTGCGCCCCAAACACATTCACTAAACCGGACAATTAACTGGCGAGGTGATCCAGGTGTTCCTGAGCAGGGAAATCACCAAAACGTGCTGGACCATGGCCCTCCAGGACCGAAGTTCGACACCACAGCCCTTAAACATCAAAACCTTCCAGCACACTACCATCACTATGTTCAACTTCTGTGTGATGTTCTGTTGCCAGATGTAATAGGACCCTTGTCTTCTAAAACGTTCCATAATCGACACATCAGTCCATAGAGCAGGGGTTGCCAACTCCAGCACGCTTTGGTGATTTCCCTGCTCAAAAACTGGTTTATCTCACCAGTTAATTGTCAGGTTTAGTGAATGTGTTTGAGGAGAACCACCATCAAACTGTTCTGGACACCAGCCCTCCAGAACCGGAGTTGCCCATCCCTGCCATAGAGCATTGTTCCATATATGTTTTTCTGGCAAACCTGAGATGAGCATTTATGTTGCTGGTCTTAGTTAGCAGTGGGTTTTGCCTTGCAGCTTTCTCATGGATATATATTTTTTCCTTTTGGTGGAGGCTGAATACCTATCTAAGATTTGCTCCGAGAGACATTTTGGTTCATTGGCCACATCTGTAAAGATTCACCACTGTTCCAAGATTTCTCCATTTTGAAAAAAATGTGACCCGATCTGCCGTAATGAGTCGGAAGTCGGCGTTCTATTTATTCAGATATGGGCTGATAATATTGAAAAACATCAAAAATATCGATTTTTCTTTTTTGGTCTTATATGAAAGAAAAGGTCTTCAAAATTAATCTCTCAA